>JAKTQJ010000073.1:0-59429 GCA_030558835.1 Blastobotrys illinoisensis | reverse complement strand
TGCTGGCCAGCCCCCAGACCCCCGTAACCGCTTGTAGGGCCGCAGCCGTCAGCTGGCATTACCGCCGCTCGGAGTTTGTTACGGAGATTGTAGAGCTATAGATAGACTGCGCTAGCGGCGATCATTGACTTTCATCTTATCAGATAACACATTGCCACATTGCTTTGCTGCAATTCTAATTAAAGCATGCGAACTGCATTCCAGGTAATGGACACCATTGGTATATCCATAAAGTAATTGGCTCACATTGGCTAACAGCTGGCTGACCATAGATTCATTGGGTCAGTGATTCATAGACCCAAAGATTAGCACTTTAGTGATTCATAGACTTACGGATTAATGGTTTAGTCAAAGCAAAGATTAATGGTTTAATGATTCATAGACTCAAAGATTAGTACTTTAGTGATTCATAGACTCAAAGATTACGGTAGTGGTTTAGTCAAGGCAAAGATTAGTACTTTAGTGATTCAACTCAAAGACTAGCGGCTTAACGATTCGACTCAAAGACTAGTGGTTTAATGATTCATACACGCAAAGATAATAATTCATAGATTCAAAATTGGTTAATTCACGGCTCAAAGACTAATAGCGATTCATAGATTCAAACATTAATAGTGATTCATACAAAGATTGGTCATTCACGGCTCAAGATAATGGTTCATTAACAGCTCTGTCATAGTCATTTTATCTAAATCTTGGGCACCTGGAGGCTCTTGCTGATCATAGCGCTGCCCGAGAGAACGAATGCAAGCACAGCGGGGTGGAACTCGGCCACAGTGCCCGTCAACAACGTACCAAAGGGAACCTGCTCCCCTACCAACCCCTGCGAATAACACACCCCCATGGCAATCACCAGCCCAATCGTAGTCGGAATCGGCGTGCCCTCAAAGTACTTTGACTTGCCGCCCTCGTCCTTGGGTATGTTCGCAACCGTCACGTTGAACCGCGCAAGCCGCGTGAGGCCACACAGCACAAAGTACGCCAGCAACAGCGTGTCCGCCGTCGTCTGCAGCCCAAAGTTGAATGCACAGCACGCAGGCCCGACCCCAAACGAAACAAGGTCCGCCAGCGAATCAAGCTCCTGGCCCATCAGCGAGCTCTTGTTCCTCCACCGCGCAACCCGCCCGTCCATAAAGTCAAAAAACAGCCCCAGCGGCGTAAAGTACATCGCCCGGTACGCGTACACGTCCTCCCCCGTCGCCGCGTACCGCAGACTAGACACAATGCTCATGAACCCGCACAGGCCGTTGAGGCACGTGATGAAATCCGCCATGTGGAGGTTGCGCACCATGGAAAAGTGCCGGTGGTCCGTCGTGAACGCCCGTATCTCCTGCGTCACTGGCGGCGGCGTCGGCTCCAAAAACGACGACCGCTTCCGCTGCCGAACTAGTGGTGTCGATTCACTCATTGTCCAGTGTGTCCCTTTCCCCCCGCCGCCCGTTGGTATTTATCGGGAAGTTTTGCCCTCGCGCGCCCCGGCCGCAAGCCTCCCCAGACCGCAACCTACCAGCCCGCCTAGCCGCCCTCGGCCTGCCAATTCGCCTCAATTCGCCCTCAGTTTTCCTAATTTTCTGCTGGGGTGCCTCAATTGTTGCCTGGATTCTTGCTCTGCCTAGAAATGGCTGTGGTATGGCCAATTGGAGCCGTCAGTGCGCTTGGGGGGCTAGCCCCCCCAAACCCCCCAGAGCTGGGGGCCAGCCCCCAGACCCCCGTCTAACTGCCCTTCTGGGGTGATCCGTGGAGCCCAAAAAAGGCTAGCTCTGCAATGATGGGTCAATGTCCCAAGGCCGTAACAAACCTCGTTATACTGTAATCTACCATGCAACGGCACTCAACCCAATGCGTACTCAATTGATGTCTTCAAGCTTGGCATAACAACATCTAAGCTGTTAGAACATGGCAAGTACAAACAAATGGGATGAAGAAGGGGGTTACTACATTTGTCACAAGATCCCGTCACCCTCATTACGTCCAGTCTAACAATCTCAAGTTACACGGACGCAGTTTCACGTACAACCACCTGTACTGCCGTTTCTAGCTCTGGTAGCGGAATGGTTGTTACATGATGCTAGGATTAAAGACAGGCGAGCCTGCCAAAGAGCTCAATTCTTGGGCGCAGGCAGGGTTTATATAGACTTTGAGGGCCCACAACAGATCGGCTGTTGTGTTGCTCACATCCGTTTTCGCTTGACCCGTTTGTTGAGTATTCTCACCAATATAGACAATATAACAAATGCCATTGCATCTGCGATGCAAATAGTAACCAATAATATAAGCACCTGCCTCAATGGCGTGTGAAAGGACTACTTTAGGTGCCCCAATGACTACTCCAGTCAATCAATTAACTCAATGGTAAGGGGATGCAGGCATGTTATGTACAGCGTAACAAATGTCTAATGGAGGCTTATTACCGCACTGTAGCAGCTAAATTACCGCTAAAAATTAGCAAACGAGAACATGCTTACGCAATCTGCGATTAGTGTTACGCAATTGAATAGGCATTCCTTCTATAGCTATAAGTGTTGTAGCGCGGTGGAGGTTCGCGCTGGGAAGTCTTGCTAAAGATTGCTGATAAACTGCGGTAACGATTGGCGACACAATTGCGTCTTGCTGTGATTCGGGGGGTCTGGGGGGTTTCCCCCCAGCCACGGGGGGTTTGGGGGGCAGAGCCCCCCAAGGTCGAGGGTGGTTTGTAGGGCATCACAATCATTATTAACAATACAAAAAGAAGGGCCTGAAAAGAAGGGAAGGAGCGGCGTAAGGTTAGTTGTCGGGGTTCGCTACGCGGAGGATCTTGCGCGAGTAGTCGTGTTCGTCTGCCAGGGAGCCGTCGCTGATGCGGCGCTCGCCGAGCATGACCGGGTTGAGGCGCTGGTCAATGGCCATAAAGTTGTCGTCGTTGGAGTGGGACGGCGCGCGGGTGGACGTGGAGGCGGAGCCGCCAAACGAGAGCTTGTCGTCGCGCACCGTGTCGTCCGGCCGCACGCCGAACGGGTCCTTGAACCCGTCGTCGTCGCTCGACGGGTTGTAGTGGTTATTGTTCTGGCGGCGCCGCAGGAACACGAGCGTCGCGCCTATAATGCCGAGCGCAGCCAGCACGCCAATGACAATGCCCGCAATGGCGCCGCCGGACACGCCGGAGGACTTTTTGCTGTCGCCCGTGGCCGACGCCGAGGCCGAGCCGGTCGAGGTCGCCGAAGTCGACGAAGACGAGGCCGACGACGACGAGGACGACGATGACGACGACGACGAGGAAGAGGAGGTCGACGAGGAGGAAGACGCGGAGGAGGAGGACGTGCTTGTCGACGAGGACTTTGATGAGGAGGAGGACTTTGTCGGGCTCGCCGTCGAGCTGGCGGAGGAGGAGGAGGAGGTAAAGTCGGACAGGTCGCCCACGACGTAGACGGAGAAGGCGTTTGAGCCGCCGCACATTTCGGACGGGTACCCGGGGCAGGTTTTGGAGCAGGACCCGCTGCTGGTCTTGTCGCTGCTGGACGGGAGGGAGTCGCCGCAGAAGCAGGCGTTGCCCTGGGTGGCAAAGACCTTCTTGCCCTTGCCGTTACATATGTCGTAGCACTTGGAGCCCGTGTTCCAAGTGTTGTCGCCGGCGCTCTGGAGGCTGCCCGCAGACCCGTAGCAGCCGGCCTCGTTGTACTGGGCGGAGACGACCAGGCCCATAAACGCACCTGCCAGCAGGGACAACTTCATGATACAAAAAATGCTATTTATTCTACAAGGAGTGACTGATGGTGGGAGAATCTGGCGAATGGATGCTCTGGGGATGAAGCTCTGGTGGGTTGAGAGCGTGTCAAGCAAGGGTGAGAGGAGAGGGAAAAATGCGGTGCATCAAAAATTTCCAAAAAAAGGGGCACACCTAACGACATGTACGAGTGAGAGGATCTCTGGATATGCGCGTTTCGTGGGCCGCAGGGATGTCCGTGCAGCGAGGCGCACTCCACTCTGCCCTACCGCGCTCCAGCCTCGACTCGCTTGTTTCGACTTGTCTCGTCACCCGCGCAGCTAATTTCTTTGTTTATCTTTGTCGGTTACTGACAAGTGTCAAAGCAAATTTCGTGTCAAGCATTTTGTGTCAAGCAATTTCGTGTCAAGCAAATTTCGTGTCGGATCTGCTGCTGCTAATCTCGTTTAGTCTAGACATCTCAGTAGGCAATCTCAGTCGGATCTAGATCGCGGCCTATATTTAGAACGCTATAATAAATACATGAAATACCACATTAAATGCCTGGCAGAGAATGTTGGTGGTTAATGGAGCTTGGCGGTTAATGGGGCTTGGTGGGGGAAGGGCTCATGGCAATGTACTCCGATAAGCTAAAGCCATTCTTGCCAGGGGTAGGCATGTACGCAACCGGCGATGAGTGCACAGCAAACAGCTGAGTGCTGCTGTCCCCGTCGTCAGGGGGGTGGCGATGGGCCCGCGGCTGCTTGGAGGGGGACGTTGCGAGGTACATGAGCAGGTCGGCGCCCCTATTGTCCTGGGGCGGGGTGCTGGGGGGCGGCGTGGCCAGCACGCGGCGTTTTTTCACCACCCCTTCTTCGGGCCGGTGCTTTCGCTTGCGTCGCAACGGCGACTCGTGGAATATTTGGGGCACGGGTACGACGGGCGAGGGGGGCAAGTGCAGCGAGGCGAGCGAAGGCAGCGAGCGGCGTGCGGGCGACGGTGGCAGAGGAATGTCGTCAAGCGACAGGTCCCGCCAGCCCTGTCTGCATTTGAGCGCTGCTAATTGCAGCCTTGACTTGAGGGTGCGGGCCATTTTCGACACGGCTGCCCGCCTCAGTATCTTGGCCTTGGCCTGTGCTGTTATGTCCATTTTTACCCCCGAAATGCTAATATGATGTGAGCCCGTTTGATTGACGGTACTTTATACGTTCGTTACGCAGTCGGTGCGAATTCAACAGTCGCCGGAATGGACCAAACACAATAAACGTAGTAGCAATGCTCCCAGAACAAGTTAATGACAGCAGTATTAATGGTAGCGATCAATGGATACGATAAATGACATGGGATATGAGGATTGGTGAGGCCTTAAATTATTACCCTTTTGAGTAATGTCTAACCGCCCCCTTAACTTCCATTCGCCAAACCCGTTTACGTAATCACCAGCTAACCACTCCAATACAGTACCAATCAACCACGTCTGGTCGATTCAATTGGCTTCGTTAGCACAATTGCTATCGCCAGTGCAGCTGTCAATGGGGGGCCAGCCCTCCAAACCCCCCGTGGCTGGGGGGAGACCCCCCAGACCCCCTCTCAACCCTGGCGTTACGGTGTTGGGAGTTTGTTACAGCGTAACAAGTAGACGGGGGTCTGGGGGCTGGCCCCCAGCTACGGGGGGTTTGGGGGGCAACGCCCCCCAAGAAGCAGAGCTACGGGGTACAATTGCCGCTGCTGTCAATGGGGGGCCAGCCCCCCAAACCCCCCGTAGCTGGGGGGAGACCCCCCAGACCCCCTCTCAACCCTTGCGGTGGTGCGAGTTCGTTACAGTGTAACAAGCCCGTGGTGTGACGGGAGTCTGGGGGCTTCGGGGAGGTGTGCCCTCAGCAATCTCGGGCAATTAGAGCAGGTACACCCGGTTCACCGTAAAAGGCTTGACCAAACAGTTTTGAACAGTGCTCGCGTTACTTCTTGTTGCAACGCTTTAATTGCCCATCGTATGGCATAGAGGACATTCATAGACGAAAGAGGGTGCAAGAAAACCAACACAGTGTCTTCTCCAATGCAATTGCCATGATTGGACGATACCCTGGCCTAAGGAGTGGAATCGACCAGAATTTGGCGGCAACCAAGCTATCACAATGCCATAGCAAGAACGATTTCTCGTTTCAATAGTCTGTCAAACCAGCGTAGCCATTCTTCAATATCCCTCTGGTCATTCACCCCTTTTTGCTGCTTCGATAAACAATGTCAAGGTTCTTTAACATTCGCGGCAGCGAATGCTCTTGGATTCTTCGCTGTTCCAATTACCCAGAGTGGGATTGCATCAGAACCATCCATGTTGCAACAAAAATCCGTGATTCGCGCCTTTTCTTTCTTCCTTCCGGGAAGATTCCTGTTCGATAGGCGCTTATCAGGAATAAGCTTTCAAAAGAGGCCCGAATCATCGCAATTGCAGACGAGGATCCTATTGACCAATGAGCGAAAGAATTTGTTCCATGGCATCTTTAGTATTTGCTGGAACACTTCCAGCATCTCCATCTTGCTTGTGGGCTTTAATTGAATACCGATTATGAAAGCCCATTGCAGGATGCCGGCACCGTCTTTCCTTCGTTGGCAGGATCATGACACCAAAGTTGACGCGCCTTTTCTTTCAAAACAACATTTGTGATGACTATCTCATCCTCCGCGCGTTGTACCCACTGATCCAAACTCTCCTCGAGTTCCGGCCATCGCTGAGATCGTAGTTTTCTTTTGGGGTCAATTATGCCGCGCTTCGGATACTCTGGAAGGTGATTAAGAGACTGCTAAAGCCGATATCGTCCTGCCGTAGGTTGCGCAGAACCACATCTGGACTCAGCAACACGGGTAGCCTTAAATTGCTGACGGAAGCGCATTTTTTGCTCGTAGGTAATAGCACGTTGTGTCCCTGTCATCTGCCTAGTTATTTGTACGAAAGGGTAGTGTGTATTTTTGCATTGGAAAATAAATGGGTGGGAAATTGTATCAGAACGAGTTGTGTCCGCTACCTGGTTATAAGAAATGCGAGAGTGTAACCAATTGAAGAATATAGCATGAATGATTGAAAAGACAAGGGGGCAAGCCCCCTTGAACCCCCATTGGAGAGAGTAACCAATTGAACAATATAGCAGTATAAACTGTTGAAAAGACAAGGGGGCAAGCCCCCTTGAACCCCCATTGGAGAGTGTAACCAATTGAAGAATATAGCATGCTGGTGGGTGTGTACCACAATACTGGCTAATTCGCATGCTTTTTTGATACAATCACTTGGAGTTTGATTAGTGCAAGCTTTTAATAGCCAGCGTTACGGAGAATTGTTGCAGTTATCAAAGCTTGAGCCATGCAAGCACAAGCGTCCTATACGTGAACCAGTTACCGTACGGCAATCGTTCATTAAATCACTAAACCTTTTGAGACAATACTACGGTAGTACTTGCAAATGGATATAACTATCAATTCTCATGGCTACACCGGGTAAGATATAGAGAGCATCCCACAAACATGTCAACACGGGGAGGTATAAACTCTCCGGGAGTTGAAACTGGACTACAATTCCATCGCACATTTGCGAGATTTGTTACATCGCAGTCTACAAAGACTACATCGATGGGCTCGGGACACCATGTACCGGTAATTAACGGGGGCCTGGGGGCTGGCCCCCAGCCTCGGGGGGTTCGGGGGGCTGGCCCCCCGGGGAGCAGAGACAGGGGTGTTTGCGTCCCAGCGCGCGCCCCACCCCACCACAGCGCTGTCGCCACAACGTTCCCTCAACCACACAAGGCCAACGATGAACAGCAGCGACGAAGCGATCCTCAGCCGGCTGCTCGAGCTCAAGGATAGACTGCAGACGCTGAAGAAGAACCGGTCGACGTAAGTGCCATTTTTGAAGTCGTTTCGACGCTAACCGCGCAGGTTCATCAAGACGGAGGACGTGAACGCCATCTACAGCGCTCTCACGGAGCAGATATCGCTGGCGCTGGACAACCACCC
The DNA here is from genome assembly GCA_030558835.1 of Blastobotrys illinoisensis. Taxonomy (NCBI): domain Eukaryota; kingdom Fungi; phylum Ascomycota; class Dipodascomycetes; order Dipodascales; family Trichomonascaceae; genus Blastobotrys; species Blastobotrys illinoisensis. The sequence continues at coordinate 51,745 of JAKTQJ010000073.1, read as the reverse complement.
GCACGACCGGCTGCCTGCGAAGATCGACTCGACGCTCGATGACGCGTTCCAGCTCATGTCGCTGGCGCTGCTGACGATTGGGCACAACCGCAAGGCGCCGGCGACGTACGCGAGCCTCGTGACGGTGCACCGGCTGCTCGAGCACCTCAACGAGGCGACCACGTACACGGACGCCGACATTGCGCCGATAAAAGAGCGGCTTGCCGAGATTGAGCGGATCGTCGACCGGGACGCGGCGGAGGAGGACGCCAAGACCATTGCGCTGCTGCGGCGCAAGCTCGACGGGTGCAAGGAGCTCCTCGGCCGGGTTCAGGAGTCGCTGGTCGACATTGACCCTAAGCTGACGCCGACGATGCAGCGGCTCGTGTTCCTGCGGCGCGAGATCATGTCGATCTGCTCCAAGCCGAGCTTTTCCGCTGCGGCGCTCAAGCCGCTGCGCCAGGAGCTCCAGGCGCTCGAGGCGCAGCGCGTGGACGGCAGGTTTGTCGACAAGGAGACGGGCGAGGCGTACCGCGGGCAGGCGGCCGTGTCGGGGCTGCTGGAGAAGTGCCACACGCTCATTACGGACTTTTCGGCGGGCCGCGAGGGCCAGCACGTTGACCCGTCGATCCGCCCCATCTACGACCAGCTCGCCGAGCTCAAGGCGGCGCTCGAGAACCTGCTTGTGACACACCGGTGGACGCTGCGGGAGACGGACCTGTACTTTTACCAGCGGCAGCTGCAGCAGATTGACGAGTCGCGCGTCAACGGCGTGTTCCAGGGCACGTCGACGCCGGCGGCGTACTCGCGGGCCGCAACGCCAAACCCCCAGGACCCGCAGCAGCCGTCGGGCGACACGCTGGCGGTGCCGCAGCCGGCGGCGCCGAAGGGCCAGTCCATTCTCCTTTATTTATTGCGGCGCTGCTACGCCATTATTTATAAGCTGCTCGAGAGCTCCGAGCCCGTCTCCGAGGCGCTCACCCCCGTGCACAACCAGCTCACCACCGTGCGGCGGTGCCTGCTCGAGGTCAAGCGCATGGGCGGCCTCAGCTCGGTGCGCGAGCTCTACCCGTACCAGATGAAGCTCGCCTCCATCGACCAGCTGCGCGTCGACGGCAAGTTCATCGTCGGCGGCACGGTCCCCGAGGGCCAGGGCATGGTCAATGCGCTGCTCTCCGAGTGCTTTGACATATGCCACGAGCTGCGCGTCGAAATGGAGGAAAACGAGTAGCCCGGCTGCTTGGGGGGCCAGCCCCCCAAACCCCCCGTGGCTGGGGGGGGACCCCCCAGACCCCCCCTCGATACCAGCGCCGGAAATGATTTATTATAGTGCCTAGAGTGGGCCTGCCTAGTAATGCATGCACAAGTATCTGTGGTAATCTGTACTTGCACTAGCCGTTTTGTATGTGCCTGTAAAGGCGCTCTACAGCCCATTGTGCCCCTAGCTTCGCTATTATTAGCATTGTGAATAAATAAGCCTCGTCTCAGATGCATTTCCAACCTGACAATCGCTTCAATCCGCGTACCTCCGCTTAGTTCAAACACAGCTAGGCTCCAAGAGCCGACTGCCCCCTCTCTTGGGCTGAGACCAAAATGCGCAATTCAAAGAGAGTAACAGATAGAGTATAAAAGGTGCTTGAAAATCCGTAGAGCCGATGGCCAAGAGGAAGTAACAATCAAGCTAATGGGCGAGGTTGCACCAGCCAGGATGGGAAGACCGATCGCAATTGAAGGTAGCATCGTCGTTGCCAAGGCACTACGGGTCCTACACAATGAAATTGCCAGTGCGGTGTTGCCCAGTACACACGGAGAGACTTGTTCGCGTACTAAGTGAGCACATAGAGAGCACAGGGCTACCGACGTTTGATCCAGACTCCCCTAGTCAATTGAAGAGGAAAAGGCCCCTGAAACAAGCCATAGATGCCGAGCGATTGCACCCCACAGCCCTGCTTCTTGGGGGGGCAACGCCCCCCAAACCCCCCAGAGCTGGGGGCCAGCCCCCAGGCCCCCGTACCTACGTGGTGGTGGCTGTTGGGAGCTTTTGTTACGATGTAACCAAAACACTCCGGGGCGGCCGTTCATGGGGGGCAGCGCCCCCCATGACACCCGGGCCAATTGACGATACGTGTAATAGCAAATTGAGTATGGGTACTAATCTAGTTGTAGTAATAGTGGGAATGATTTAATAGGCTAGGGGGCTTGCCCGATGCCATCGACTTTACTAATGCCGGAATGCCGGCATGGTATGGTACACGGTATCTGCAAGAAAGGCCAACTCCGAGGAATTACGTTGAATTGCTCAAGTACCCTCAACATTTGACAAAAGTCTACATCCGCCTTTTGCTGTAATCTCCGTATCGAAATAGTCTTGCCCAATTGAGGAATCTAGAATTTGTATTTCCGATGCCTGCAGTAGTCAAGCTTATTAAGCTACACCTCAATGCATTGTATGAGAGCCATGTGTAACGGTACATATGACTTTTACCATGACTGTGATCTAATTCGAACTTTTCAATCTGTTGACAATGACTTGTAGCTCGCATAGGTCTAATCTGAAAGCATATACCATTGATTGCTTTGTATGCCACGTAGCTTTCCCCGGTCTTAAGACAAAATTGGTGTTGCAAATACCGAGTAGTTCTTGACCAATTATTGGTAGAGTAATTAAACTGTATAGTGCGGCTTAGGAGATGACACATTGCGAGGCTGAAGTGCATACGCGGTTGGCAACGATACGGGGCAGCACCAATGACGTTGCGCAGCGCTGCGATAGGCAGGGGAAGGCGGGCAGAGTCACCAAACCACGATAACTGACGAATACCACCTAAAGCTCTCAATCAGTCACACCGCCACTCCCGCCGGGGGGTCTGGGGGGATTTCCCCCCAGCCACGGGGGGTTTGGGGGGCTGGCCCCCCAAGAACGACGGGCGTACGCCCTGCCAATGGCTCCGGCCATCGCGCTGTCGCTGGGGGGTCGGCGGCGGTTAGGTTAAGTTAAGTGAAAAATTCTCGATGGGAGACCCCCGCGCGGGGCGCAAAGAGTCATCGGCCAACCAGCGCCGAGGGCGCGTTTATATAGCGGCCGGCACGCCAACCTTGACAACCCAAAAGAACCATGTGTGGCATCTGCTGTGTATTCCGACACCCGGACGTGGACTCGTTCAAGCCCGTGGCGCTCCAGCTGGCGAAGAAGATCCGGCACCGGGGCCCCGACTGGTCGGGCAACTTTGTCGCCAACTCGACGATCCTGGCGCACGAGCGGCTCTCGATTGTCGGCCTCGACACGGGCGCCCAGCCCATCACCAACGGCGACAAGACCATGGGGCTGGCCGTCAACGGCGAGATCTACAACCACCGGCTCATCCGTGAGCAGTTCCCGGAGTACGACTGGAAGACGCACTCGGACTGCGAGTGCGTCATTCCTTTGTACGAAAAGTACGGCATTGACGCGCCCAAGTACCTCGACGGCATGTTCGCGTGGTGCCTGTACGACGTCAAGCAGGACCGCATGATCGCCGCCCGGGACCCCATTGGCATCACGACGCTCTACATTGGGCGGTCGTCCCAGCTCAAGGGCACCGTCTTCTTTGCGTCGGAGCTCAAGTGCCTCACGGACCACTGCGACAGCATTGAGGCGTTCCCGCCGGGGCACGTGTACGACTCAGACACGGACAAAATCACGCGGTACTTTGAGCCAAAGTGGTGGGACGCCGACAAGGTGCCGACCGCTCCGGTCGACTACACCGTGCTGCGGGAGTCGCTCGAGAAGGCCGTGCGAAAGCGGCTCATGTCGGAGGTGCCATACGGCGTTTTGCTGTCGGGCGGGCTTGATTCGTCGCTCATTGCGTCCATTGCGGCGCGGGAGACGCAGCTGGCGGCGCCGGAGGACGCGGTCCACCACAGCTTGGCCGGCATTGACGCCTCGGGCAAGCTTGTCAACACGTCGGGCACGCGGCTGCACTCTTTTGCCGTGGGTCTCCCCGGCGCGCCGGACCTCCAGGCGGCGCAGAAGGTGGCAAAGTTCATTGGCACGATCCACCACGAGCACACGTTCACCATCGAGGAGGGCCTCGACGCGCTGCGCGACGTGATCTACCACCTCGAGACGTACGACGTGACGACGATCCGCGCGTCGACGCCCATGTTCCTGCTCTCGCGCAAGATCAAGGCGCAGGGCGTCAAGATGGTGCTCTCCGGCGAGGGCTCGGACGAGATCTTTGGCGGGTACCTCTACTTTGGCGCCGCGCCCTCGGCCGAGGCGTTCCACCAGGAGTGCGTCCAGCGCGTCAAGAACCTGCACTACGCCGACTGCCTGCGCGCCAACAAGTCGACCATGGCGTGGGGCCTCGAGGCCCGCGTGCCCTTCCTCGACAAGGAGTTCCTCGAGGTCGCCATGGCCGTCGACCCCAAAGACAAGATGATCTCCCCAGAGCGCATTGAAAAGTACGTGCTGCGCAAGGCCTTTGACACGGGCGACTACCTGCCCGACGAGATTCTGTGGCGCCAGAAGGAGCAGTTCTCCGACGGCGTCGGCTACTCGTGGATCGACGCGCTCAAGGACACGGCCGAAAAGGTCGTCTCCGACGAGCAGTTTGCCAGCCCAAAGCCCGAGTGGGGCGCCGACGTGCCGACCACCAAGGAGGCCTACTGGTATCGCACCATGTTCGACGAGCTCTTCCCGGAAAAGGCCGCCGCCTCCACCGTCATGCGCTGGATTCCAAAGGCAGAGTGGGGCTGCGCCGAGGACCCCTCGGGCAGATACGTCAAGTCCCATTCCTCCGCCGTCGTCAACTAGCTTTCGTATTTATAGACCTTTTCCACTCTTGTATTCGGTCCCCTTTGGGGGCCATGCCCCCCAAACCCCCCGTGGCTGGGGGCCAGCCCCCAGGCCCCCGTACGTAGTAGAGGCTTCGCCCGCTAGAGATTGCTGCAATTGACTAACCGATGCCCTTCTGTCACTTGGGGGGCTAGCCCCCCAAACCCCCCAGAGCTGGGGGCCAGTCCCCAGGCCCCCGTCTACTACGTTGTAACTACATTTGCAGCATCTGGCTCCCACTGTGTTAGCCCCCAGTCCCCGTGTATAACGATCAACTGAATGGTCTTTTGCGTAGAGTGCGGCCCAGACCCCCTAATAGTGTATATCGATCAATTGAATGGTCCTTTGCCTAGTTTTGAGACGGAGCATTGCTTATACAGGATGGTTGTGTGCGATTGTATTTCATTCCATAAGCGTAAACAGAAGGCCGTTACGGCTACTTGCATCGCCAAAGCCTTTCGCTCATCCAAGTACCGGTAGAGTACTGTAATCGGTCGTCTATTCTGGTCACAATTGAATTACTAGCTGAACGATTTGGTCACAGACCCTTACCCTTATTTCTTATAGGTCGTATACGAATAACAGGTCACGTATGGAACACAACATTGAGTTTGCAATGGTCAGCGCTCAAAAAAGTATAAAGCTGGGCACATTTCCTGTTTATTCCCCTTCCTCAGGCACTTCTGCCACATCCCTAAAACCACTACCAACAGCCCTACCACTACCAACAGCCATAAAACTACCACCGTAAGCACCACAATTGTACTATACTCCTTATGAAATGTTAGACTGACATGACCTAGATGTGCTGGCTCACTTCAGTAATTTTTTCTTGTGGATGCCAAAAGGATGAGAGCTATTATGAATGTGCCGAGTGCCATGGGACCGAATTTTGTTGTAATCCCATAAAAGTTGAGTACTACCGGTGCTATCATAGTTGTTACGACCATAAGATTCCTCGTGCGAGGGATGACATGCAGAGACTGGAAAGAGAACGTCGAGCTGATTCCCCTCAACCCGAGGTAGAGCCTCCAGCTGAGCTAGAACCCGATGCAACAAGAAGAAGAATTCAACGAAGGAGGATAACAGATGAAGACGAATTCAATGAGCTACAACGCCTCAGGCGAGAAACTAGACAAAAGAAAAAAGATAGCTTTAAGTACTACATAGCTACGAAGTAAAAATAAATCTCCTGCAATATCGAACCTCTATGGATCCTGCCTCGCCAGGGAGCATTTATACACTGTCACAGAAGGACGTTTAATAACTTTAGATACTTTATATTTATCCTTCTCGAAGATATGAAAGATGCAGCGGAACTCAGGCACCACATCGCTCTCACTTTGTATAGCTCTAAAGAAAATTGACAGGAATAAGACCTCAACATCAGAGGCGGAGGAATATGCAATGACTTGGGGGTTTAATCTAAGGTATAAGCACTGCCCTCGACCAGAACAACTAATAGGTAGCCAATGCTCGAATATCCAGTAATCACAGGCTTCAACGCCCGCCCCGGCTGACCGACATTGTATCCCCGGATCAGTGCAAAAGTTACGTGCTACCCAAACTCATGGCCAAGCCCGTGAGCCGCATCTGGTATGCGATATTGCTACAATGAGAAAGACCCCCTAATAGTGTATAGCAATATCCCTAATAGTAGTTTAACCGATGCCCATCCACTTGGGGGGCTAGCCCCCCAAACCCCCCATGGCTGGGGGCCAGCCCCCAGACCCCCGTCTACTACTATGCCATTGCAATATCTGACCCCCCCTAATAGTGTAAAACGATCAATTAAATAGTCTCCCTAATAGTGTATAGCGATCAATTGTCTTTGTGTAGAGGGCCTAATGATGTATGAATGCGTGTATGAATGCGTAGTTTGCGGCTTGCTGCGGGTATTAAAGTTGACGGTTGCTGCGGCTGGAATATAAATACCAACCCATGGAAATGCCAAAATAAGGCAAAATGGAGGATATTGACGGCCCCTTGGTCGAAAAAGTCTCGGTTAGCCTGCACTTTGCTGTAATCACACTCGGCCTCTCCGTAGTCAACGATCCCCATAACATTGCGCCCAAGGGCAGCCGCCTCGACGCCAGCATATTCAAATCCCTCGCCGACGTGCGCGATGCCGCCGCCAGACTCATCTACAAGTCCCTCAAAAACACCCAGGACGCCATTTCGTCCTCCGCGGCCCTGATACAAACCGCAGAAAGCGATTGCAACGCTCCCCTCAAAGGAATCGACTTTACTTACTACGTCTACGGGTGCCAAAAAGACGAAACGACAAAAAATTGCGCCGTCATTGTATGCCTCCCCCCAGGGACCCTCAGGTGGAAGGATTTCGGCGGTACCGAGCCCCAAGTTGGCGTGCCAGTATGCCGCAAAGCCCCGCTCCTGCTACGGCTCGGCGGGTACCTGTGCGATCAATTCGCGATCCAGGACGTGACGCTCTACGACGGCCTCTCGGCGCTCTTTTGCGACTTTTCTACCCCCTGCCCCGAGGTTAGCTGGCTAACGGTGGCTAAAGAAGACTCGCCCGAGGACGACTTTGAAATAGCCTTTACCGGCATGTTCGCCAGGGGGCTTCGGCGGCTCAGGCCCTTTTTCTCCGACCGCGACTGGCGCGACGGTGATACAATCCGGCGTGTTGCTCAAATGTTTGCTACAAACCCCACCCATCCCTAGCCTGGCCCTGGTACGGGGGCCTGGGGGCTGGCCCCCAGCACTGGGGGGTTTGGGGGGCTAGCCCCCCCAAGTGGCACAATCAATTATAGCAAAATTAGTCCTCTCAGTAGTATTTGCTATATACGATTTCTTGTACATATGTACTTGAGTTCGTGGCACGGTAGCGGCACTGGTACGGTAGTATGTATGTAGTATGCAGTCAATGATCCTCATTTCGAGGGCCGACATGTAAGGCGACCTGTAGGCGCCCCTAACCATCCCTGGTACTACACGCGGAAAAAAATAAAATGGATGAACAAGTAGAGGCTATGGCAACGCTCAAGCTCAAGCGCATAATTGAGGTCAACCGCCGGTTGCGAGAGGACCTGTCGCGCCAGCGAGTGTATGCGTCCAACGCCTGTCTCGCGTAAGTATGGCCGCGTGACTGGTAATATTTAATTACATAGTGCTAATTGGCGCAGAATAATACAGTTTGTCCAGTCCACGAGGGACCTGTCGATTCCCGCGCTCTCCTCCCTCACCGACGACGAAGACAACCTAGACAATCTGCAGCCGTCCTGCTGCGTTATATCTTAATACTTGACGTACTCGCGGTCGTACCACTTGCGTCCGTAGTACGCGCTGTTTATAGTGCCAAACACTACAAGTGCCATTGGCAATGCCTTTTGAGTCCTCAACGCCCGCGGCAGGGTCCCTCCAGCTAACAAAACACTCGCTCCTAGCCCCGCCGGCGCCGCATACTTTACCGTCGACTGATCAGAGTTCAAATATCCCGTTGTAGCATATAGCGACCCTACAATTAATGAAGACACTAGAGATGGTACCGACCGCGCTACGCTAGATCGGAGTTAATTCTTGTCGTTGCGGTGATGATCCGACTTACGCAAAGGCAGTGACTCCGCCAACCGCACAGGCTCCTGCTAACAGGTACGAGGGGTCATCATTGTCCTGGGGTTGTTAGATTTGTCGCTCTCGCCTTATCTTCTTACGCTATTTAGTTCCAATGGCATTTTTTGTGTGGAGAGATTTGCTATCCCAACACAATCTATTAGCCGAACGTTATACGCAATGAGCAGCTCATAGTACGGCTAGTAAATTCATTAGTGAGTTGATTTATTGCTATGTACTTTTATCTTGTTGGTACGGTAGATGCCCAGTTCAGGTTTGGGGATAACAAGGAGTCTGTCCATACAGCTGGTTACAGCGTAACAAAAGCTCCCAACGGCGTCCGTTTCGTAGTTACGGGGGCCTGGGGGCTGGCCCCCAGCTCAGGGGGTTTGGGGGGCTAGCCCCCCAAGTGGAAGAAGACGAGGGACTTATTGGTTAGTTTATGAATCAATTATAGCAATCTATAGCGGTTAAAGCCTGGGCTGCACCTGGGCGGTCGGGGCGACGGCCATGTCGGGCCATACGACATTAAGGAGGTCCCACATGTACTTGACGTAACTGACGTCGACCTTGATATCCTTGCATTCCTCCTCGACTACCTTGTTACAGTGGTAGGGCAGGATCACCCGGTGGACACCAGCCAGGTGGGCGCCCAGTAACTTCTCCCTGATGCCGCCAACCGGCAAAACCTTGCCTCTGAGGGTCATTTCACCCGTCATGGCAATGTACTGAGGCACGGCGCGGTCCAGTAGCAAGGAAACAAGCGCTAAGGTCATGGCAACTCCGGCCGAGGGGCCGTCCTTAGGGATTGCACCGGCAGGCGCATGGAGATGGATGTCAATCTTGGTCAGATCCTGCTTGATGCCTAATTGAGCGCTATTAGACCGGACCCACGACATGGCGATCTGGGCGGACTCAGAGATGACGTCGCCCAGTTTGCCGGTCAGCTTGAGCTTGCCTGACCCGTTGGCCATGGCAGTAGCCTCGAAAGAGAGTATACCACCCGTTCCGCTTCCCATATAGGCGAGTCCGTTGACGACTCCGGGCACATGCCGCCGCAGGGTGACACCGTTGACTTCGTATTCGTCGACCTTGTCGTTGATGACGTCGTCCTGGAAGAGCTCAATGCCAAGGTACTTGCGGACGTCGTCCTGGGTCACTGAGTGGGTTGCAGTGGCCTTGTTGAGCAAGTCGACGGCCTTGCCACGGCACAGAGACCCAATCTGGCGCTCAAGATTACGCACTCCGGCCTCACGTGTATACTTTGTCGCCACAGTCTGGATAATGTCATCGGCAATGTCAACCTCCTCCAGTCCAGAGGCCCTTACTTGCTTCGGAACGAGGTAGCGCTGCGCAATGTGGAGCTTCTCCTGGTACGTGTAGCCGTCAATGTGGATTGTCTCCATTCGGTCAAGTAGCGGCGCAGGGATCGATTCTGTCGAGTTGGCAGTGGCAATAAATAACACTTGCGACAGGTCTACGGGGAAGTTGATGTAGTGGTCGGTGAAGCTCGAGTTCTGCTCTGGATCAAGCACCTCAAGCATCGCCGCACTGGGGTCTCCGTGGAGACTCTGGACCGTGTTGATTTTGTCAATCTCATCAAGCACGAACACTGGGTTCATAACCCCGACTTTGCGCAGGCCCTGAACTAGTAGCCCGGGCATGGCACCGACGTAGGTCCTTCTGTGCCCACGGATCTCGGCTTCGTCTCTTACGCCCCCTAATGAGATACGATGCAATTGACGGTTAAGCGCCCGGGCCACAGTCTTGGCCAAACTCGTCTTGCCCACTCCCGGAGGGCCAACGAGCAGTAGAATCGGCGGTCGGTCGGCCCCACCGGCCTTGTCTTGGTGCTGCTGTTTGAGATATAACACGGTGAGGTACTCAATGAGCCGCTTCTTGACCTTCTCGAGGCCATAGTGGTCCTCATCAAGCACTTTGCGTGCCTCTTGGAGCGTTTCGAGCGACAACTGGCCATTCACAGCCACCCCCCAAGGCAGCTCGGTGATTGTTTCGAGATAGGTTCGACACACCTGGTACTCTGCCTGGGTTGGATGCATTCGCTTGAGTCGCCTGAGCTCCCGATTGACGTTCTTGCGGCCCTCCTTGTCGAGCTCCAGCCGGTCGAGCCGCTTCTTGAGCTCTCCCGTGCCGTCCTCGTCGTCGGACGCCTCCTCTTCTTGCTCCTCGGAGGCCCCCATGCGCCGGAGTTCCCCCTGGATCACTTTGAGCTGCCTTTTAAGCAATTGCTCCCGATATTTGCTGTCCTTCTTAGCCGGCACCATCGCCCTCATGTCGCTCGTATGCTTTCTGATGAGCCGCACAGCCAAATCGAGCCGGTCCCCAACGCCAATTGTGTCCAGCAGCTGGAGCTTTTCCTCAATGGTGAACGGTAGAACCGACGCCAGAATGTCGACAACCTTGCCCGGGTTCTCCAACGTCGCCGAAGAGGTCGCCGTAAGGAACTTTTGCAACAGCGCCGAGCCCCCCTGGCCGCCGACCTCGAGAAGCTCCTTTATGCTTGCTTTGAGCTGTTCGAGGCGCCCGTCGAGCCCCGGTTCCGACTCTTCTTCGAGCACAACGGGCTCAACCTCGGCCTCGTTCCAGCGCCCTTTCGACGCCACACTGAGAACGCGCACCCGGTGGTCTCCCTGTAATAGTACAGTGGACTTTTCGGACGTGCCAATCTTGGAGGTGAGCCGAATCGTCTGGGCGACCGTCCCGATATGGTGGTACTTGTTGCTCTTCTTATCGAGGTAGAGCACGACAACCTGCTCGGTACCCTTTGGAAGGGAGTCGCTGGCCCGTAACAGTGCTCCGGGGAACAGGACGGCGTCTGTCTTTTCTACTATTCTCAGCTTCATGGTGCGGTACTAAATGCTTTCCCCGGGTTATTATAGCGTTGTGTGGGGAGAGATGTCCGATAACCGAGGTCGGCGCCGCCCGACTGTGCCTTTGGACCGGCTACCACGACATTGGGCGCTTCGAGGCGTAGACTTGGGGGGGGGCGAGCCCCCCAAACCCCCCGGAGCTGGGGGCCAGCCCCCAGACCCCCATTTCTGCTGGTTTCTACGTGCTCCGAGTGCAATTGCTGCCGTGTAACCGCACGTGATAAGATAAGCTCCGCCGTAACAAACTCTCCCAACGCTGTAACTACAACCCCGATTGCTGAATTGCAACCACGCTACGACAGTGCTTCGCGGCGTGGACTTGGGGGGCGAGCCCCCCAAACCCCCCAGAGCTGGGGGCCAGCCCCCAGACCCCCGTGTCTACTGGTTTCTACGTGCAATTGTTGCGGTGTAACCGCACGAGATAAGTTAAGCTTCGCCGTTGGGAGAGTTTGTTACGCTGTAACCCCGACTGGTGCTTGCTGAATTGCTACTGTATCAATTTAATTTCATTAAACTTGTTCTATTAAAGATCGTTGGTAACTAATTTTATTGCTTGCCCAGAGCTACCTCAAATGAGATACGGGAGATACTACAGGTAATGGTACTTGGTAATAATAGATCGTGGTCCATGATAAGCATTAATACCTTGGTAGAACCACAATAATGGCAGTGGCCCTTGATAAGTAATAATACCTGGGTAGCACTTGATAATAATGGCAGTGGCCCTTGATAATAATGCTTGATAAGGAATAATGGTCGGTAATACTGGTGTAGATTGTGGTAGTTCCATAGATAGTGATAGCTTGCCAGTTGATATAATACTTATCAATGATACATTCATAATTAGCAAGATATAATCACAACAATTTACCAGTGAAAAGTCATAATAATTTAGTCATTACAAAAGGTCGTTAGGGTCGTAATAAATCAAGCCTGCTTGGAGGTAGACTCCGCTCGGGGCCGCAGGCCGTCCATCATGTAGACGCTCGGCGCCAGGTCAGAGGCGCTCGACGACGAAAAAGTTCGCTCCTTCTGCTCGTGCGCCTGCTGCAGCTCAACAAGCTTCTCCTGCTCGTCCTCAGTCAGAGCATTCTCGTCGTACGACTGTCGTGGTACAAAGGTCGGCTGGTAGTCAGCGGTAAGCGACAAAAACTTCTTCTCGGCAGCCATTTTAGTATTTGTGATTGCGTGTGGATAACGAAAAAAAATTCAAGAATCGCTCCCCTTTTTATACACCTTCTCGGGGTTGCTTTCAGCTTGGGGAAATTTATCCGGGGACCGGATATCTCGGTGACTCGTGCTGCGGCTATGCTTAGCAATGGAATGAAACCTTGTACAACCGACACTAAACGGGGCCCCAGCAAGGAATGTTTCTCAGCCTGAGCCAACCCCGGCCCACGTGGAGACTCTACAACAATGGCCCCATTTTTTTTGGCTCTACCCCAGCCCCGAAGCGCTCCCGAAGCGCTCCCGAAACCTTTTCGTCGTTTGAATTTTCTGGGGGAGGGTGTTTGGCCGGAGAAATTGGCTGCGCATGACGTCATGTGAAAAATTTCAAACTTTTCCCCACGGGCGGTACGCTATGACGGGGTATCCACGGGGTATTTGGTATTCTTGGCTCTCGGCATTGCTTTGATCCCTTGGTGACAGATTTTGATTTTGTGGCGATTATCGTGCTTATCGTGGTTACCGGATTGCCGATTGTCGTCATTACCGTGTTTTCGTGGCGAATCGATGGCGCATGTTCCCCTAGCGACAGCTAACCCCGAACGGGTATCGTGCGGTTATCAAACGGACGGCCGGCTGCAGGAAAAAAATGGGTACCCACCTGTAGCCCGTAAATCGGTTAGCAGTTGCGTGTTAGCTGCTGGCCAGTGGGAATGGCGTGCTGTTCGATAGGACGACGGTCCTCCGATCGTGCGAGATGTAGCCCTTGATTCGACCCTGCGCAATGAGCGTGGCAATGAGCGCCTCTGTCTCGTCGAGCACGTCCCCATTGTCCTCCGGCTCGTCGAAATAGCCCTCGAGCCGGAGGCCCGCCGCAAACATGCTCGTCGGCACCCGCCCGCCGGCGCCGTTGGCTCGGTGCACTTTTCGCAGCAGGCTCAGCGCCGCCAGCACCCGCAGCCGCTCGGTACACAGGTAAAGTGACTTGCGCACGAGAACGGCCCGCCGCCGGGCCACCGCCGCATCGAACGCCGACATGTCGCCGGCCCGCAGCGACGCCACAATGCCCCCCGGCTCGGTAAAGAGCCGGTGCACCCTCGGGAACCGCTTTTCGACCACCCCAGCCCGCGGCAGCACGCCGCTCGCCATGATGCGCGCGGGAATGAGATAGGTCAGGATGCGCTCGCGGTTCCCGGAGGCCCCCCTGTGGCACTTTTGCAGCGCCTCCGCGAGCTTGGCCTCGGCCTTGCCGTAGCTCTCGTCTATAAAATAAATCACCCCGAGGTAGTACAGGAAAGTGACAACGTGCGCCTTGGGGAAATCCCCGAGCGCCGGCAGGTCTTTTTCCTTCGAGTTGAGCACCTTGACCACGCTCTTGGCCAAAGAGTGGTTCCCGAGCCGGAAGTACACCTTGAACAGCTCACCTACAAAAAAGTACGTGCCCCACGTCCGCGACTCGGACAGCTCGGGGTTCCTGTCGTTGAGACACAGCGTGAACGACCGGTTGATCGTCCGGGTCGCCTTTTCCAAAAGCGACTCGTCCCCGGACGATTCCAGTTGCTTGTCAGCCTGGTTTGTTAGCAAATACGTGCATGGGGGGAGGGAGAAAAACTTGCCATGACTGCGATCTGCCGCAGCTCTTTGGCTACGGTGTAAAGCACGGGCAGGACCCAGTTGTCGGTCTTCTCCGCGGCCCGGTTGGCAACGCTGGGGTCGGTTAGCTGCGCACTCCGCCTTGACAGATACTCACGTTAGCAGCGCATTCTGGGCCGTGTAGGCACCGACGAGCTCCTGCTTGGTTACCTGGGTGGCGACCCGCCAGTACGCGACGGCAATGTCGCCCCAGAGGCTGTCGCGGAGCTTGGACTTCAAGTCGCGCTCGACGGAGGCCTCGTTGGTGCTTTGCGCAACCTCGACGATGCCTACGTTGGTAATTGACAGCAGCCGTGCCACAGCAATGCCATCCTGTCGCTTGACCGCTGCATTCAGTGCTCCAGGGAAGGCCATCGTTATATATATAATGGGTAGAGGGGTTTAAACGGGGGCCGTCGATTCGTCGGATTTTTTCGCGGGTGAAACCGGAAATTTGGTAATTCACTGCATCTTAACTGCACGCTCAAAGTACTGCAATTCTGCTGCAGGTGTCGTCAGTTTCTCCGAGGATTCTGCGTTATATATTGTAGCGTCATGTATTGTAGCATGTATTGTGTGGTTATAGTTTGTAGCGGTTGTCGTTTGTAGCGCGTTTGGCGTTTGGTTGGTTATGCCGATAGCGTTGTGAAGGATATATTAGTCAAAGTAATAAAGATCATTAACCTATATAGCGTAGTGCCTACTGCTAATTGGCTGTAAAACTCGGAGTAGCGGAGACATCTATTACCGGTACAATACATCGTAATTGGTTCGGGGTAATTGACTCGAAACTCGGAGAAACGGAGAAAATGTAGTGCCTCTAAATGGTGGATGGTGGCTCAACTGCCACAGGAGGACAGCATATCTCGCTCTGACCGTGGGACCTCGCCGCAGTACTTGTCCTCGTCAGGTACACCCCAGCTCTCTGCATACGGATCCAGCGCCATCTTCATGGCATTGTCAAACGCAGAATTGTCGCCCTTCTTGACCTTGTCCACCACATCATTCATCACCCACGTCTTGAGAATAAACTTTGGGTTCGCCCCAAGTGTTCGCTCTCTGCGTTCTTCGTCTCCCAGACCCTCCTTCTCGAGCCGAGCCTTGTACACCTCTAGCCAGCCCTTAATGCTCTTCTTCACCTCATCGGTAGACTTGTTGGGCGCTAGGCCCCTCACCTTTGGAATAAACGTATCGACATCAAGCTCCTTCCCACCAAATAAAGGATAGCCGCATAGCTTGCGTAGGAATTGATTGTAATCCAACTCGCACTCCTGGAGCATCTCCAATAACGGCGTTAACAAAGAGTCAAAGTCCCCCTCTTGCAACTCAATGCCTAATCGCTTGGCCATAGTCTCGTTGTACACCGACCTAAATTCCTGCTCGTATTCGTCTCCAACGGATACAATGAACTTCTCTGCTCGCTCGAGAATTCGCTTCACCTGGTCTTTCTGTACTCCATCCTTGACAAAGACTTTGTCATCAACTAGCTCCGGACCTGCCCCAAGAAGTTCTCCAATGTTCTCGCCCAGCCGGACAAGATTCCACCACATAACACTGGGCACGTTCTTATAAGCATATCTGCTAAGCCCGTCCTCGTGGTTAGACGTAAAGTCTGGATCAAACGTATCCATAAACCCAAATGGTCCATAGTCAAGACTAAGCCCCAGAATTGAAGAGTTGTCGGTGTTCAGCGCGCCGTTGACAAACCCATGGGACTGCCAGAGCGCGACAAGGCGTGCCGTACGAAGGGCAACCTCCCGAAAGAAGCTGTCGTAACGTGTCTCGCCCTCTTTCACCGGCAGCTCGTTCTGGTATACCTCCTCAATGCAATAATCTGCGAGCTTTCGCATCTCGTCTCTATTTCCCCGCGACCTGTGGAAATCAAACGTGCCAAATCTAACCCAGCTCCTAGCAAGCCTCACAGTAATTGCACACTCTTCAGACATCCTCCGCCTCTTAACTGTAGTCCCAGGAAGTCTAACCGCAGCAAGCGCTCGAGTCGTAGGAATTCCTAGCGCGTGCAGTGCTTCAGATGCTAAAACTTCTCGGATTGTCGTCTCAATCACCGACTTGCCATCGGCATATCGCGAAAATGGAGTCTTTCCAGCCCCTTTCAATTGCACCTCGTATCGACCTCTTCCATCCTTTGTAGGAACTTCAAACAGACTGATTACTCTGCCATCGCCCAATTGACCTGCCCACTCCCCAAACTGCCATCCAGAGTAGGCCTGGGCCCACGGATAGACCGACTCGGCGAGCCTTTGCCCAGAAACAATATCCAAAAAGCTTTGGTTCTTGTCATCCCCAGCAATTCCCAGCTCTTCCATAAGAGCAGGAGAGACCCCAATGAGATTGTACTCGGATATCTTTTCCGGTGCAACCCAGCAATACGATCCTTTTACCGGCCGAGCCGACCGCAGGAGGTTATCTTCAGCCGATTTAGCCGCGTCCGCAGTAGGAATTTCGGGATCAGGGGCCATCCATTTTGTAAAACTCGCTGACTTTTCTAATTCTGCTAAGGTCGTCATGGCAGTGGACTGTATCGTCTGCACCTGGGGTTACCATGCTATATGTACCGGTAAGTCCTTTTTGCCGCGCGCAACCCCGCAACCTTCCAACCTCCGGCATGATAATTGTGTCGGAACTTGAGGATACCGGGAGTAAAATCAGCAACAGCTCATTCGGTTCGGATGAGATCCTGACCACTTACTGAGTCAAACTCTGTTCTAAGGCACAAAGTGCCCCTGAAGTCCGGGGCACAGTACACGGTTAAATAGAGATTCTGGTACCAGGTATGCGGGGCGCGCGATATGCAAAATGCAAGGCTGAATTACCGGTAATCTGGCATTGATTGGCCCCGGGCCCGTCGCGGCGTCGCATGTTTGGCCAAGACTCTCAATCAAAGAGTAGGAAGAGATATTGTATAGCATCATGCCAATATTATAACCTTTTTACTTTTGGTAATCTCTCACCACCTATTATCGCATTACCATCTACGTGTAGCATTAAACGAGCAAGCAGCGAGGGAAATTTATCATAGTCAACAATTGCTACGTATGTGCTCCCTTGCCTCCTACACAGACTGATCCTCTGCCGCGCACTCCCATGGGAGCTTTGGGTAGGAACAACGCACCTGGCAGTTAGTGGCTATAACAGGTTGGCCGTCTCAAATACAATGGGTTTCGCCCTGACATGCACTTTGGTGCAGCCCCTGAAGCAGTGTCCTACTAACCCATTTTTGTTGACAGTTGCGGTCATTGATTTCTGCTGTATCAAAGTAGGCATGGTAGAGCCATTTTGTCCTAGCTTGACAGCAAACGCATATCAAGTCTCCCATGTGTGTCATAAACCCTATAATATTCTTAGTGTGGACGCTTATTGGCACCTGTTGAGTATGGATCGTGGAATGGTATGCTTTTTCCATCTATTCATAGCTATGCTGTCACATTGTTTGCCCAACTCGTTCTAGGAAGTTCCCTCGTTGAATAACGGTCTTGGCATCATCAAGGTATAGCTCTTTCTTCCAATTCCTCCTTTCGTACTATGTTTCAGTTAGTGGTCCAATTTATAATTGGTGCAAGAGCTTATTCAGCCATATCATGATGTGTGGGTATTCCAGAAATTGAAGCCCGGTATTCAGCATAGTTCCCCACGCACTGGCTTGTTTGCATTTTAGATAGTATACACTCCTGTTACCATTGCCGACAACCCTGATGCAATTATCACCCGAGAAAACTCTTTGTCGCACGAATATTGCGCAGATATAATCCACACGAAAATATTGAGCCGATCTACAAGTCCAAGTGGGGATTTAAGCTATTTCACTCCTAAAGACTACAGCTGTTTCCAGACAAGTTTCAACTGATATATCTACAGCTGTAGTTCCGTTTGCTAGTTCGAGATCAAGTGTGCTTTGTACAATCGATCCATGCATATGTATGCGCGATTATGCTAGATTGACTCATAGATAAGGCATAAAAATTAATTACAAAAATTAAACTTTATCGACCCCGGTGAGGATTGAACTCACGATCTCACGATTAACAGTCGTGCGCCTTAACCAGCTTGGCCACGGAGTCCTAACTTGTTGCGAAATCGTGAAAATGAGTCCTATTTGGTCTGTGTTTGAGCCGCACAAGCCGCATTTCATGCGGCGTAAATATTTCTTCAAATAAGAATTGTAATAGCAAAATTTGATAGATATTGATCCTCTGAATGTAAAACTGGTTTTATTTTCACATATACCGCTTTTTTCGTTGCATTAATCGCCATTTAATTTAAATCAAATACACCTGAATGTCCTTAGAATGAATGAATGAATGAATGAATGAATGAATGAATGAATGAATGAATGAATGAATGAATGAATGAATGAATGAATGAATGAATGAATGAATGAATGAATGAATGAATGAATGAATGAATTTTCTGTATTTATAGCCCTTTGCCACCTTATGACCGAGTTAGGCTCTATAGAGTACTGCGTACCTCGAATATTTGTCCGTTTGGCAGACGTTTCGACATATTATAACAATGTCAGCTAAGATATGCATTTGCGACCATATCAGTTCTCTTCCTGCCTTGTATCTACCATGGAGCAATTGATCGAGGAGTGCCGAAAGAGGGATGTCTTGTCAATTGTTGATGGTGCCCATGGATATGGAATTGCTCCCATTTCTTTGAGAAAAACCAAACCAGACTTTTTCGTTACAAATATCCATAAGTGGGGTTATGTGTCGCCATCCTGCGCGGCCTTCTACGTCGACCCAAAGCATCAGAATAAGATCAACACAATGCTAATCTCCCATTCTTTCCAATTTGACGAAATAATGGATCAAGACTCCTCAAACTTAATATATTCCTTTAGCTACCGATTCAAATTTGTGGGCGGTACCTTGGACTAGTCTCCAATGCTGTCTATCCCGGCCGCCGCTGAGTTTGTCCAGAGTGTTGGTGGATTCGAAAATATCCGCTCCTACATGAATACTCTAGCTGACAACGCGCGGGAGCTTGCGGTACAGAAACTTGGAACTGAATCCATGCGGCCTCAGAGGACTTCAGCAATGGTCAATGTCCGCATCCCGCTGGATGATGTTGATGACGCCGACCTTGGTAAGGTTACTAGGTTTCTTCAGGAATATATTCTGTTGGAAAAGCATAGCATTGTTCCTTCCTACAGCCATGGTGGAAAAATTTGGACCCGTTTGTCAGCCCAGATCTACCTAGACTTGGACGACTTTAATCGAGACATTGGGTATATACTTGATGCCATTGAACATTACAAGAAGACTCCTAAAGATCAAGTGACGTACAAGACATTGCTTCTTTAGTTTTCGGCATAAACTTATGAATATCGATTACGCATTGTAAAAAATTGAATACACTGTATATCCACAAATGTTACACATGGCCAATTACATAACTACATTCCGAGGCACATAAGGCTCTTCAAGATATGCGATGTCCTCATCACTAAGGTGAATATCCAAAGCTGCGATTGCTTCATCAATTCGATCCGTTTTGTTGAAACCGATAATCGGACAATGGCCCTTGGAGAGTACCCAAGCAGTAGAAATTTGCGCCATGGAGACTCCTCTCTCCTTGGACAACTTTTCTACCCGAGATATAATCTCTTTAGAAGCAACGTCTTCTTTAGCACCAATGGAAGGAATAAAAAAGTCTGTCTCCGTTCGCTTTGATGTCTCACTCAACGGCTTGGCTAATAAACCTCGAGCAATCGGACTCCATGGAATAATTCCGACATTCGTGGATTCACAGTATGGGATCATTTCTCTTTCTTCTTCTCGGTAGATAAGATTGTAGAAATTCTGCATGGAGATGAACTTCGTCCAGCCGTTCTTCTCAGCAGTTGCTTGCATGGAGACAAACTGATACGTCATCATAGAACTGGCACCTATGTACCTCGCCTTCCCGCTTTTGACAATATCATTTAGAGCGCACATGGTCTCCTCAATGGGCGTTTCGTAATCAAAACGGTGGATCTGATATAGATCAATATAAGTGCCCAACCGCTCAATTGACGCG
The DNA here is from genome assembly GCA_030558835.1 of Blastobotrys illinoisensis. NCBI lineage: Eukaryota > Fungi > Ascomycota > Dipodascomycetes > Dipodascales > Trichomonascaceae > Blastobotrys > Blastobotrys illinoisensis. The sequence goes on along the minus strand of JAKTQJ010000073.1, from coordinate 31,642 downwards.
TCAATTGCATCCATAAGATGCTTTCGTGATAGACCTTTCCTATTGGAATAAATAGGATTTGGATCCGAGCTAGTGGCAAAGGTCCCGTTCGGATCATCTGTGACGAAGTATGCCTTGGACAAGATGACCACCGTGCTCCGAGGGATATCGTATTTCTCCAGGAACCTCCCAAGCCATCGCTCTGATTCACCATTGGAGTATACATCAGCGGTATCGAATGTTCGAATCCCGTTATCGTAGCACTTTTTCAGTAGCTCCATAATCTTGGTCTCTTCGTCAAGAACCCATCCTTCCCATGAAGACTTGCCGTAGCTCAAACATCCAGCTACAATGCGAGAAATTTTCAATCCCGAATCTCCTACCCGTTTATATTCCATATTCAAGTTCAATTACTGTAATATCATATGCGTGTTATTGATATCGCTATACCTGTTTACTTATACTGGAGGGTTGATGAGCATGACGGTGATAAGGCCCTGAGGCATTCCCCGATCTTTATCTCAGTAACTCCGTCTAAAAGCTTAGCGCTACAAGTCCGGTGGAGCTTACGGAGAGCCTGCGGCGGAGGTAACCCTCGACTATGCTTACCTCCGCCACAGGGGGGGCGGCGGAGGTTAACCCTCGACTACGCTTACCTCCGCCACAGGGGGGGCGGCGGAGGTTAACCCCCGACTACGCTTACCTCCGGGAAGGGCCTGCCCAGACCTAACTCCCAATGGCCCTGCGAAAGGGTAAAATTGACATACCGTAATTCAAAGACCCCTGCTTTTAATCCCAACTGCTGACAGACGGTGTAAAGATAAAAGCTGTGGTTTCCATAGTACCTGGTAGATCAATATATATCGAATTTGATCAAATTAGGATCGGATAAGCAAAAGGAGCCAAAAAATTGCAATGATTCGTCAGTAAGAGTACATGAACAAAGGTATACAGGTTGTACTGCGTGTACCCATTCGAACAATACAGCATATTGTTCTCTGAACTGTCTCCATCGTATAGATAAGGGTGAATTCCAATTCGGATGACAACGTTTACCGACCTAGCGATATTCCTTTTCAAGCAATCGAGCAGACGTGTATCCCCTTGAGTAGTATTAATCGAGAGCACGGAGCTCTCGATTGTGATGCTATCATCATCGAGCAGAGAGATTACCATTTCCCGCCAGCATCTGCAGTTCCCTACTTTCTAGTCTTTCTACCTCTCGCCTTTCTTTCCTTTGCTAAATTGTAATTAGATTCGAAACATTTTAGAATACTAGGTACGTTGGCATTGCTGTTGAATCGGCCGAGTGGACTTCGCTACAGTAGTAACTAATGACGGGGTAATTGATGAACGTTATAAACCTTCGCTCCTCTTGCAGCCTCTCAAATCCAGACCTTTAATTCGTAAATGAAAGTCTGTGGCCATAACACTTAGGCACTCTTGTAATACTTAGTCTGTGGGTAATACTTAGTCTGTGGCATGCACTCCTAGGACAAGTTTTGCTAGAGAAGGTAGTTCTGCAGATACAAGGAGGGTGGTACAGTACTGTAGTAAAGCCAATATAACACTACCACTTGTAGTACAACGAATGTAGGAGGTAGGCTAAAGTAGTTTTAACGCTATATGGATCGGTTATACAAATTATAGAATATTATATGTACCTGGGACAGTACGGTAGGCAGAAAAGAAAAGAAATACCTGTAGAAGACTTACCCGTAGGAAGGTATTGTTGGCACCGTTGAACTCAATAAGAGACTTTCGCATTTCAGTGAGTACAGGTATCAGGATGAATGAACCCAAACGTTGAAGTAAAAGTTCTCTGTGGTTGAATGCACGTCGGTTATTAACCACTAGCGGTTTCACGGACATCCGAGCCGATAACTGGCAGGCCATATTGTTGCACCGCAAAAGATGTTACATTACCGGTACCTACTCCGACCCCGACGTATTCTTATCAAGGGCCAGAGTAGCTCTAACTCCGTGGAATTGACTGGATATACTATTTGCTCGTATATGAAAACAAGAATGTGAGGAATATCAATTTCCGTATCAAGTATTCAGAGATGTCCAAGATACCATATAAAAGTTAAAGGGCTTCAAAAATAAGTTAGATAGTGAGCTTATCTGAGCCGAGGGCAATCTCGAGCGTATCTTGATTTCTTGCAGGATCTACCGTTTAAACCCGTTAACCCGAACGGCAAGGCATCAGTGTAGGTGGTATCGATTTTTATGTCGTACCGTAGTTCCCCACAGACCCCGAAGTACTGGGACATCACCTACATGGAACGGCATTTCAAGGTGGGGTGAGGTCCCTGCCAAATTTTAATGTCTCTGTTCATATTTTTTTTTCCGGTTTATAAATACTATCCCTGGGTATATGGATACAAGTCAAAGGGCCGGCGTGAAGGAAAGTTTTTCGATGAATAATACAGGGCTCTATTTCTATAGCCTAACCGAAGATCAACAATGTCTAAAATATCTATGAAATGCTGTCCATGCATTTTAGGTCTCCCGACAAGCGCATCCACTGTAGCGTAACAATCTCTCTACAGTTACCTCTGCCAATTGGTGGCTATATGGGGCTGATTCATAGCAGGTAACCTTAGATACGTGTAGATACGTGGGCTACGTCGTCTGATGGAACACCCCACACTCGTAGCCACCCCTCCAACGGTGGAGCCAAAGACCACCTGCTCGTAAAATGATCTTCATCACTCTCCGAAGCAATCCAAATGCAACCTCGTAGCCTGAATATCACCTAAACCGAGCCTTGGCTGATGTAAAGTCTCCTCCCTATGCGACACGCAACGCCGCTTGACTAGGGCGCATCACTCAAGTACATACCCCCCAGTGTTCCATGTGCCCCTTAATCGTCGCAGGTAGATAACATTCTTAGGAAGTTACATGCCGATCGGCGACCACCGCGGAACCAGCCATGGCCATTATGCCTATCATGCCCGGCTGACTACCACCGCTACACCCCACCAACGAACCCGTACCGCGTTTGCATCGGCCTGCAAAGTGCGGAGCAGAGGATCTGCGACGATAGAAGAGTCAGTGATATAAATATACGCGCCCAAATCCCGATCTGACCAGATACGAGAGAAACATTTACGAGGGAAAATGAAGATCCAGCTACTCTCTGTTATTGCTACGTGCCTTGTAGCAGTCACCGAGGCCGTTTCGGTGAACCCCTTGCCAAAGCCGGCCGAGATCAAGTGGGGTAGCTCCGGCCCAATTCCAGTTTCCGGCGGGCTCTACCTGGACTCAAAGTATAATGAAATTGTTTCTGGCGCGTTCAACCGAATGCAGAATACCATTGGTGAGCTCAAGTGGGTCCCGTACGCAACTGAAGCGCCAATTGCGACATTTGAACCATTCCCGACCGGGATTCCTCCAGCGCTCAATAAGCGAAATAATCCGGCGGTCATTCGGGTAAAGGTAGACATTGACGACTACGATGCCGATCTGCAGCATGGCGTTGATGAGTCGTACACACTCAAGATCGAAGAAGGCTCCCAGGACATTGCAATCAGCTCTAAGACCATCTGGGGCGCGCTTCATGCCTTCCACACTCTTGAGCAAATCATCATCTCTGACGGGCAGAACGGCCTTCTCATTGAGGAGCCAGTGGAGATCACAGACAAGCCATTGTACCCTCACCGAGGTGTTATGATCGACACAGCGCGAAACTTCCAGACTGTGCGGGCCCTCAAGCGGCAGATCGACGCATTGTCGCTTTCCAAGCTCAATGTGTTCCACTGGCACATTACAGACACCCAGTCGTGGCCAATTGAGATCCCTTCGTTGCCAGAGATGACCAAGGACGCTTACTCTTCGAGGGAGATCTACTCGACCCAGGACGTCAAGGACATTATCAGTTATGCGCGAGCACGGGGTGTACGAGTTGTTCCAGAGGTTGACATGCCTGGTCACTCGTCTTCTGGTTGGCAGCAGATCGATCCAAAGGCTGTCGCATGTGGCAACTCGTGGTGGTCTAACGACGTGTGGGACTACCATACAGCTGTTCAACCCAACCCGGGCCAGCTTGACCTCATGTACAACGGCACATATGATCTGATCGAGAAGATGTACAACGATCTCTCCTCAGTGTTCACTGACAATGTCTTCCACGTTGGGTTCGACGAATTGCAACCAAACTGTTACAACTTCTCACGACCAGTCCAGGAATGGTTTGCCGAGGATTCTACCCGAACGTACTTCGATCTCGCCCAGCACTGGGTCGACAAGGCTCTCCCCATCTTCCAGAAACCCAAAAACCGACGGCTTATGATGTGGGAGGACTCTGTTCTGTCCGTGGACTTCCACGCCAACAGCATTCCTACAGATGTAATTATGCAGTCCTGGAACAACGGTCTCGATAACATCAAGGCCCTGGCCAAGAAGGGCTACGACGTTGTTGTTTCGTCCTCAGACTTCTTCTATCTTGACTGTGGCGTCGGTGGCTATGTGACCAATGACCCGCGATACAACGTTATGGAGAACCCAGATGCTGATACGCCAAGCTTCAATTATGGCGGCGATGGCGGCTCGTGGTGCGCTCCGTACAAGACCTGGCAGCGAATCTACGACTTCGACTTCACCGAGGGTCTTACTGATGAGGAGGCGAAGCACGTAATCGGCGCTGAAGCCCCACTTTGGTCTGAACAGGTCGACGAGACGGTTCTCGACAGCAAGCTCTGGCCGCGTGCTGGTGCCCTTTCCGAGCTCCTGTGGTCCGGCAACCGGGATTCCAAGGGCAACAAGCGAACCACCGAGCTTACCCAGCGAATTCTCAACTACCGAGAGTACTTGGTTGCGAATGGAATCGGGGCTGCTCCTCTGGTGCCTCGATACTGTTCTCTTCACCCTCACGCCTGTGATCTATACTACAACCAGACGGTCATGAACGAGGAACAGTGATCTACTTAGTTTGTTTTCAATTGTCTTATTCTTCTGCATCATAGTTATTCAAAATTCAATCTACCGCTAATCGTTTTTAATTTGTTTCATCGTCAAACACGAAGTCAAAACCCGTTCACATTTGTAGTTCGCTGTCGAAGTCTCCACTGTCCCGCCGTGGCTAGCATTAGGTAAAGGAAATTGGTGATTAGACTAGTTAGTAACGGTCTTTGGTAAAGATTATATATTGTATAATAAAGTAGTAGAAGAAGAATTGAAAACAAAAGGGGATATTAAAACAGATGGTAGATGCCTATTTTTAAAAATCTTTTGGATCTCTATGCCCAACCCAAAGAGTTTTCACTCATAACAGGCTTACTGATTGGCTGCTGGCCAATCGGTATGCTTCCACCTTGTCGGCTCGAGTTGTTGGATCGCATACCAGAGTTGTCGCTAGTAATGGACTGATCGTCAAAGAACCGAGACCCAATACTGCCTTCATCGCTGCCCTCCAAAACGAGCGAGCTTCGCTTCTGTCTATATCGCTTGGCAACGAAGAAGATTGCACCGACATAGGCCGCGGCACCAGCAATGGCACCAACAGCAATACCGACAGTCTTAGTGTTAACCTTAGACTCTGGAGCAGTTTGATCCAGCGATCCGGAAGAGCTGCCAGAATCGCCGCCATCATCGTTGCCATTGCCATTTCCACTACCGTTACCAGAGCTGCCATTGCCCGAAGATCCACTGCCGCTCTGTGAGCCAGAGTTGCCGCTGGAGCTCGAAGAGCCCGAGCCGCCAGGAATTAGAGGAATGGTTGGGTCAATCAAGTTCATAAGTGACGCAACACCCTGGTTCGGGTTCTTGTACAGCTGCGACGACGGGGTATGGATCAATGCGTCAAGCGTGTCAACGTACTTCTTGGGGATGTAGGCCAGAGCCACAGTAACCAGGTAGTCCGCAGAGTCAGACTGATATGGCTGAACACTGACCATCGACACGTTGGACTTGTCCACAGTGAGACCGTAGCCGATACCCATTGGCAGGTTTCGGAAGATCTGAGCCACAGCAAGTGGGTGCTCAACTACAAATGGATAGTTGAGTGGCTTGTCGAAACCAATCTGAATTAGCTGAGCGTCCTTTGGTGGCTCGCTCGGGCCGCTAGATGGAGCAATCGCCTTTGGAAGAGACGATGGCACGCTGGATGCTGGAGTAGTGCTGGCCGAAGCAGCAGGGTTCTCCGAAGAGCCAGAAACTGCGCTCACGGTAGGCGCGGTCTGGGTGATAATCAAGTCTGGGAGCCAATCTGAGGTCGAAGGAGTCGCAGTAGGCGATGGGCTAACCGTCTTATAGGAAGAGACCGGTCGTGACGAGTGAGTCTTGATGACGACAGGCGCAGAAGCAGAGGCCGAAGAAGAGGCTGCCGATCGCAGACCACCAAAGGAAGAAACACCAGAAGCAGACGCAGACGCAGACGCAGAAGGCGTGATGATTGGTCGAGAGGCCGACCTAACAGACGAAATGCTACCGCTAGAAACACCAGGTCGTACTGCAGAAGAAACACCGGACGCAACCAAGGAGGTAGGGACCGAGACTGGTGCGGAACCGCTCGAAGACTTGGTGGCCCATGGATACTGCGAAACACCACTGGACGCACCAGACTGCGTAGCAACGCTCGAAGCACCTGGGAAACCAGAGCTGACACCGGATGGCAACATCGACGGACCTGCCGACAGAGTGGTGGTACCGAACAAGCTCGAGAGAGGAACCGAAGAACCAGACGAGATTGGTGGCACAATGACTCGAGAAGACGACGAACCAGAGATAGGAGCCGATGGAGACGAAGCAACCGAAGCAACTGGGCCCGAGGTGGCAGCACTGGAAGCAACAACGCCCGAAGAAGCAACACCCGAAGAAACGACGGACGAGGAAGGAGTGTTGTGCGGAGCAAACACCGAACTCCAGAAAGAGCTGGCGGTTGGAATTAGTGGCTTCTGCGTAGTAGCCGATGAGGCTGGGGTCACTGTAGAACCGCTGCCCGAGACGGCACCGGAAGAGATACCAGAAGCAGAGGCAGAGGAAGCAGCGGAAACGCCGCTGCCAGAAACGGAAGCAGTAGACTTGGCCTTGGCGGAGGAGCCGCTAGAAGACTTCGGTGGGACCACAGAGGCTGGGGTCGCAGTTTCGGTCGACGACGCAGAGGCAGAGGAGCCCGAAGAGACAGCGCTGGTGGCGGAGCTCGAAGGCTCTGGGACGAAGGAAGATCTAATGATGCTGAAGAAGCTATCCGATCGCTTCTCGGATCGCGGAGCAGATGACGCGGAAGACGAAGAAGAAGACTTGCCAAGCCATGGGAAGAGGTTGGACGAAGACTTGGACGCGTCGGTTTCAGCAATCTTGGAGCTCGCCGAGTGTCGGTGTCGGGTAACAGACGATGGGGTAGCTAAAAAAAATATGGTTAGTAACGGTACTGTAAAAATTAACGGCAAAACTTACCACTTGGACCGGATGGAGTCACAGAACCAGAGGAAGTTGGGGTCAAGGTGACTGGCTTGGAGGAAGAGATGGATCCCAACAGACCAGAGAAGGCAGAGTCGATGTCGGAGAGAATGTCGTCAACCGGAGAAGAAGACTTAGAAGAAGCGACCTGCGAGGAAGCCTGCGAAGAAGTCGACTCCCGCTTGGAGGACTGAGACGAGGTAGACCCGAGCTTCGAGGAAGACTCAGAGGTAGACTCTCGCTTGGAAAACTCCGAAGTAGAAGACTCACGCTTGGTGAGCTGAGAAGACAGAATGTGCTCCGAGGTCTGGTGAATAGTACTAAGACCTGGGGACTGTGGCTTCTCGGAAGAGCTCACAACGCTGTTGACCTTGCTGTTGACCGCATTAGAAGAATGGGACGCAGCCGAAGACTGTGGGTTGCCGGCATCCCGCCAATGGGTGCTAGTCTCGTACACAATCTCGTCCGTCCCAGTCGACCCCTCAGGCTTGCTGCTCGCACCATTGGCAGAGGAAGAAAGCTTGTTAGAAGTAGGGATCTGGGAGGTAGAGGGCAAGACGGAGGCGACCCAGGTGGAAGAAGGTGGTGGGACGGAAGCAGGGGTGTGCTCCTCCGATTCAGGGGTATCTGGAACAGAGGATGGCACAACCGAAGGAGGCACGGACTCTGGCAGCTCAACCGAGGAAAAAGGGTTAGACTCGGAAGAGCCAAGCACTTCAGAGATCTCCGAGGTGAGCTGGTCAATGGTGGTAGCAATCTTGTCACCACCGCTGACAGAGTCCGAGTGCTCATGGTCAGAAGCCGAATTTGGCACCACAGCCTTGGAGGAGGCAGACGACTCGTCATTGTTGTCGCTCGTCTCGCCGCCGACCACGGGTTCAGTAGAATTGATGTTGAACATCTGCCGCTTGACGGCCTCGGGCTTGTAGTGCCTTGGCTGGTTCCCAGCCGGCGAGACTACCCGCCCTGCGACCGGCAGTCTCAACGCCTGGCACACCACGACAAGGTACGCCAGCGCCAAAAGTACGATCGCACGACAAACCATTTGCGATCACACCGAGAAAAAATAACCAAAAGAGTGTAAAAGAGTGAGGAAGATGAAGTCGAAATAAAAAAAGATTCCCGTGATACAGATGAACCAATATCTCCGATGTCCTGGTACCAAATTTAATACTTTTGATGCCCAGTCTCAAACACTGCCTGAGAGCTCTTTTTGCAGCGACAAATTAGGTATGGCAAATAATGGAAGCGTTTCAACTCAAACAGCAATAAGCTTTTGGCAAAAAACGCAAAGTGGAACCTGTTCCCCCGGGAGTAACAAGAGTGGGCTTTCAGACGATTGACCAGAAGAGGGTAATCGCAAAAGCCACACTAAGATAAAAAGAGTGACGACAGTTAGATATGGGGGGATGAGGATACCGACCTTTCAAAGGTATTTCGTATCCAAAGGTATAGCGAAGTTTTAGCGAGCAGAAATATAAAGCAGTCTACAGGAAGACGAACGCAGCGCCAGGCTAGTTCAGTGTTCCTTGGGCAATCTCTCCTGTATCGTGTCGCAAGCTAGACGACGAGGGGTATGTGGTAGGAGGGAAGGAATAAAATAATGCGTCCCAGACGGATATTATTCAAAAAGCGAGCGTAAAGAGTGGGAGAAAAGTAGGGAGGATGTACTACAGGCGCTGCTTGCTGATCACCTATACACGTAGACGTACGCAGACGGTAACATTTGGGCAAAAAGATTTGTGTGACTCGGCGGGTGCCGAATTTAGCAAAAAGCCCCGCGCCTGCGTACATCTCAACACGCCCCCCTAGATTTTTATTTCAGCGCTACATAGGGATTCCTGGGCTACCGCGCGGGTTCTCTGGGCATTTGCTACGATATTTTATTGCTTACATTTACTCGGGGGTCTGGCGAGCCCGTTCTGGGCAAAAAAGCCTGTCCAATTGTGACGGCCCCTCCGTAACGCACGTCCAGTCTCTGTGCCGTGCATTGCATGGCGAATTGTGCACGGCAAACGCACATTCCACCACCCCTGGCGTGTGCTCAGATATACGCGCCTGGTCAAGCCATCATTCTCACTATTGTCGTAGCCGTATGTCTGACACCGTGCGACGGGGCGGCCCACTTTCGCTAAGAGAGTCGCGTAACCAGCTGTTTCATGGGCCTTGGGACGCGATGCTCGAGTTGTTGGACGGTGGAATTTGCCAGGGGCCTTCATTCCTGGTCGTGGATTTGTTTTCAGGGGTAGGTTGGGGCTTGAATATGTATTACATACTTTGCGACAAACACGTTTCATCTATTTAATGCACCATACACATGTAGTCCTCGTAGATTAACGGATGCTCGCCTCGCTGCACAAGTCAAAGTCAAGAATTTGTCACTTTCATGTGTTTGGTCTTCTGTCCCCAGCCAACACACGTAATTAATGAGGGGTTGGGGGTGCGGATACAGCATGCTCTTAACATGAATGTGTTCGTCTAAGCCCCGTCGATCCGTACACCCTTCAAATGCTACATGTGTACAGTACTCAGTGCAGTACATCAGAGTGTATAAATAGTAAGCCACCCACATCGGCAAATGCCTTGCAGGCGTGTTCTGACGTACGGTATTACGTAGTATACCTGTAGTGTCCTACCTATCACATTTTATTAACTTCCATACCTGTAGCGGTGCTGTATAATCGGTACATGATAGACGATAAGCGGGGGACGGTGAGCGGCGGAAACGGCAGTGTGATCGCCGCCGGGTACCGAAATCCAACCGCTATACATGTACCGGTAGTAGTATCTGTTCCCACACACGAGGATACGTCAATCGTAGTACACCCGGGTATTCTACTGTAGTCAGTTCTGTCAGCTTTCTTCAAATCTATTGGTTTTAAATTTCGGCTCCCCGATCTCAATGATTTTCATTTCTCTATTAACGCATAGCTCAGTGGTTAGATCAGGTATTCTCTTTCCTGTGGTTCGGCTGGTGTTCTCAGGGTACCCTTCTTTGGCTTTATTGCATACGCGGTATCCTCAATTGTCACATAGGTAAAATAACTACCGTTGATTGTACGGTACTGGGTTTGACTTTTAGATAACTACCAAAACTTCTACTGTACTGGGCCAAATTCTAGTATAGCAAATGAATTCTTATCCTGTTTTGCTTGTATCTCTAAATTGCAGTAGAGCATCTTTCAGCGGCTGAATTGTGCTCTTGGTAGGGCAAGAAATGTCATGAAATAAAATTTAAATTTATCTCGGCACTTTAACTTAAATCATATCTCCAGATGCGATATATTCAAATGATAATGTAACCGAAAATTGACAGTTGACAGAAATACCTGGTATCTACTGGTATATGTTCAATTTTCAGCGAGCCACAAGGTGAACGGTGTTAATATTGTCATTTTTTTATCGGTGTTCACCAGCATACCAGGTGATCCCAAAGTACGCCAGTAATTATTACAGTAGTTAAAATAGTTTTAAACTACCGGTAGTTTGAGGAGATAAAGGTTGGTTAAAAATAACAATCCGGGACATAATGGCTAAGAGTATTTTCCCTAGTTGTAAGGGGTCCTTGGGGCAGCAATTGACTTGTAGAGGGCGGCTGTGTTATCTCACGCTCAGCTTTAAAGAGGTCATTCAAGAAAAAGGGCAGCTACTAGGGGATTGAAGGTACTCCAATTTGCATGCATGCATTTTTACCAACAATTTTCATGGTGCGGCGTGACTGTTCACGTGACCGAAGAGCCGCATGAAACAGCCGCGCGAGTGATCCGAATTGCCGAGTCTCCCCGAGGAGATGAAAAAGTCGACATTTGACGGGGCGTCATTGGCTAAAGCAGAGATGCTACGACTCGCGCCATCCCCAGCTACTCTTCGGGGCGCCCGAGCCTTCTTGGCCTGCCGACGAGGATACTCGGTCTCATCGTCTGCAGGACGCGACCCGCTTGCCCAGTACGACTTCTTGGTCGCCCAGAATCGGATCAGAAACGATCCGTACCAGCGCAAGGTGCTCTCCTCGCTGCAGCATCTGCACTCCGACCTACTAGCATACCGACCGTCCGAGAAGATACACAAGAGCTCGTTCTTGTCGTGGTTCGGTAACACTCGCGCCGATGAAGACAAGATTGGCCCCCAGCCGGACGGCATTTACCTCTACGGAGACGTGGGGTGCGGCAAGACAATGCTTATGGACATGTTCTACTCGACGATACCGCCGCACCTCACGAAGCGCCGGATACATTTCCATTCGTTCATGCAGGATGTCCACAAGCGGTCCCACGCGCTCAAGCAGAAGCACGGGTCCGACTTTGACGTTGTGCCTGAAATCGCCGACCAGATTGCGGCCGAGGCCAATGTACTGTGTTTCGATGAGTTCCAAGTCATTGATGTCGCAGACGCCATGATTCTCCGGCGCTTGTTTGATCTGCTTCTGTCGCCGCGCCACGGCGTAGTCATATTCTACACGTCAAATCGAGCACCAGACGGGCTCTATGAGAATGGCGTTCAACGAGAGTCGTTCCTTCCTTGCATCCAAAAACTCAAGGATACCAATGAAGTGATTTATCTCAAGTCGCCGACGGACTACCGAAAGCTCGACCGGCCTAGCGAGGGCACTTACTTCTTCCCACCAGAAGGAGAGTCGCTGGACGATGTCCGGGCGCAGGCTATTCACCACGCAGACACGTGGTTCCTCTTCTTTGCGCAGGACTCCACGGGGAACACGAGGGTTGAGGACCATATTGAAACCCACACGCATTTATCAGTCTGGGGCCGCCCAGTAGACATTCCCAAGTCGGTGAAGGGCCATGTCGCACAGTTCACCTTTGGAGAGTTATGCGGAAAGCCATTGTCTGCTGCCGACTATCTGGAGATCACCAAGGCATTCCCATGCATTGTTCTAACCGACATTCCAATGCTTTCGGTGCGCCAGGTCGATGTCACGCGGCGGTTCATTACGTTCCTCGATGCAGCCTACGAGTCTCGGACTCGACTAGCGGTCTCGGCCGAAAAGCCGTTTGAGCACCTGTTCAACGATGCTGTGCCGGGTATCAAAGAGCTCAATGTCAAAGACCTCGACCCAGACTCGGACATTTTCTCCGACAACGTCTTCAGCGGTGCCGAGGAGAAGTTTGCTTTTTCCCGTGCGCTCAGCCGGCTCAAGCAGATGGCCTCCAAGGAGTGGCATGAAAAGCCCCTTCACGAACAATAGATATTAACCATCGTACTAATTGATTTACCTTCGACTAATCCCCCAATCTCTTATGGCTTCCTTTCAGTAGAAACTATCTTTTACATATCAATTGACCCGTATAACCTGGACCTGTTACAGTATAGCAAAAAGTTGCGGGAGCATGCGAGACTACAGTAAAAGCAATTGCAGAGAGATCAGTAGGCGGGAGATGGGGTTATATAGCCATTGGGTACAACAGATCGGTTGTGGTACATGTAATACCATAGTTGCTGATTACCAGTTCTTACACAGAGAATTGAAATACTTTTTCTTAGTAACAAATATTGTTATTATTTGCTTGGGCAAAATACTAGCTATCAATTCTTTAGTCAGCAAAAAATATTGTAAAACTGGGGTACAATATGACGACAAAACATAGGGCTACAAAAACTTGAAGAATAGGCGAATGTGCAAACTGTTTACAATTATGGATTAGAACACAACGTCCTCGTCGTCGCCTGCGGTGGTCATGTCGGCACCCTCGACCTCAGCAGCGAGTTCAGCAGCCTTCTGTTCAGCGGCCTTCTCCTCCTCCTTAAGAATCTCCTCCTCGGCCTCCAGTTCAGTCTTGGCCTTGTTGGCCTCGAGCGCGGCAGCAATCTTCGCCTTGCGCTCAGCCTCGGCGGCAGCATTGTCCCTCTGCTTTTTGTTCTGCACCTTTTTGAGCCGGTAGAACTCCTCTCTATCGAGCTCATCAAGCTCCGAGTTGATGTAGGCGATGGTATTCTCCGTCCGCGGAATGATCACGTGCTCAATGGCGTTGACTCGGCGGTTCGTCACCTTGATGACCTCGTCGAGGATCACAAATGCAGTCTGCAGTGACGCAAGCTCGACGAGCGTCTCGACAGCCTGCGAGTAGATCTGGTTCGCCCGCTGGACCTGCTGGCCACCTCTGCCCAGACCAGTCATCTGGAAATCGTTCGCAGAGTCCTCGTAGTATGCTTCGAATTGCGGCAGGTACACGCCGCTGACGTTCTCCTGGCGCGCCCGCACCCTGAACCGGGCCGTCTTGACCGACTCCTGGACCTGATATGCAATGTTGTTGCCCGTAGCGTAGCTGACCTCGGCCAGCGAAAAGGCGGCCGTCTGCATCACCTTGCCCATCTTCCGCTTGGCCTCGTCAATCCGCCGGGTAATGTCTCGAAATCGCTGGGTCAGCGCCTCGGACTTTCGCTTGAGCAGCGAGTGGCCCTGCGTCGCTCCCTTGAGCTTGGTTTTCATGACCGACAGCGTCATTCGCGTCGGGAAAACCGCCTCTCTGCCAAACGTTAGCCTCCACTCCCGCCATGATCTTTAACATTGGGCTTCGCTTACCTATTTCCAGACGACATTGTTCTTCACCGTGGTTTAATGGTCGTTTGATGGCCTCAAGGTCGCTCGATGTTATAAGGGGTTTGGAGGTTGAGGCCCCGGGGAGCCCAATGCGGAATGTCCCAACCGCGGAAAAACTCAGCCGGAGTGCGCTGGTTATCACGAATTTGCCCTTGCGACGACAGGCTCGAGACGGTTATGTATCCAGTTACAGCGGACGACATCCCGTTCGAGCGGGAGATCCTACGCGATCCGTACGAGCTGAAGCATTGGCTGCGATACATTGATTTCCGGTCCGATCGGAGCGTACAGGACCAGTCGTTTGTGCTCGAAAGAGCGTGCTCGACGCTATCGCGCTCTTACAAGCTGTGGAAGCTGTACCTCGATCTGAGGGTAGAGTATCTCAAGAACACCAACCCCGTGGCATACCAGGAGGAGTTTGACAAGGTCAATGACTTGTTTGAGCGCGCTTTACAGCTTTTGGGCACAATGCCTCGAATTTGGATTGCATACCTAGGCTTTTTGATCCAGCAGCCAAAACGTGTAACAAAGACTAGACAGAGCTTCGACAGGGCGCTGCAGACCCTCCCTGTCAGTCTGCACGGCCGGATATGGCCCCTCTATCTCGAGTTCGCCGAGCGGGCGAATCCGTTGACGCAGGACCATATTTGGAGCCGCTATATCAAGTTCAATAAGGACGCAGTGCACGGCTATATTGACATGCTGGTGGAGAAGCAGCACGGGCAGAACCCCCAGAGGGCGGCTCAAGTGCTGTACGAAGCGCTCAATGACCCCGATTTCAGCCCTACCCAGGGCAAGAGTCGGTTCCAGCTGTACGAAGAGCTGTTGGAGCTGTTGGTGCACAATCCGAGCATCAGAGGTATAGATGCTGAGAAGGTCATTCAAAGCGGTATTGACCGGTACGTCGACCAAAAAGGGCGGCTGCAAGTCTACTTAGCTACCTACTGGATTAATCGCGGGCAGAGCGAAAAGGCGAGACAAGTTTTTGAAAATGGCATTGTTACAGCAGACACAATCCGTGACTTTACGCAGGTATTCGACAGCTTTGTTGAGTTCGAAGAGACTCTGATCGCTAAAATGATGGAGCAGCAAGCAGAGGCTGCCGAAAACGAGACCCAGAGCATTCGACTGGATATCCGCATGGAGTACTTCGAACAACTTATGGACCGTCGTCCTTTCTTGCTCAACGACGTAGTGCTCCGCCAGAACTCAAACAACGTTGCCGAGTGGCAAAAGAGAGCGGCCCTATGGGGTGATAACGTTGAACAGGCACTGGAGACGTATGCAAAGGCCGTGGTTACGATATCTCCGCATAAGGCTTATGGAAAGTTTAGCAAGCTGTGGATCAATTACGCACGGTTCTATAAAACCCACGGTGACATAAAAGCGGCGCGAATCATATTCGACAAAGCGGTCAAAGTACCATTCAAAGACGTTGACGAACTTGCCGACGTGTGGATCGCGTGGTCGGAAATGGAGCTCGAAAACGATGACGTTGACCGCGCTATCAAGGTCATGGACCAGGCCACAAAGGGACCCAAAATATCGAACGTCGACTACTTTGATGACAGCAAACCGCCACAAGAGAGACTCCACAAGAGCATTAAACTTTGGTCCTTCTATGTTGACCTAGTAGAGTCTGGAGGGGAGCTGGCCGATGTGAAGCCACTGTACGAGCGAATATTCGAACTCAAGATTGGCACAGCGCTGACCGTCGTCAACTACGCGAATCTACTCGAAGAAAACAACTATTTCGAGGAGTCCTTCAAAGCCTACGAGCGCGGCTTGGAGCTCTTCAGCTACCCTATTGCATTTGAACTTTGGAATATCTACCTCAACAAAGCTGTGAAACGGAACCTTGGCCTCGAACGACTTCGTGACCTCTTTGAACAGGCCCTAGAAGGCTGTCCGCCAAACTTTTCAAAGCCAATCTATTTATTATATGCCAAGCTGGAAGAAGAGAAGGGCCTATTTAACAATGCCATTCGAATTTACGACCGCGCAGTCAAAGAAGCCGATAAGAAGGACCGCCTCGAGCTGTTCCGGCATTACATATCGCGCATTGCTGAGAACCGTGGGCTGCCAGCAACTCGAGAGCTCTTCCAGCAAGCAATTGACCAACTGGCAGACAAGGACGCTAATTCCATTACCGCTGACTTTATTAATATGGAAGAAAAGCTGGGAGAGATCGACCGTGCCCGCGCTCTCTTCAAGTTCGCCAGCCAGTTTAACGATCCAAACCGTGCCAATGACTTCTGGGACAAGTGGGAGAAATTCGAAGTAAAATACGGGTCTGAAGCGACGTACAAAGAGATGCTTCGGCTCAAGCGAGAGGTGCGAGAGCGCAATGGCATTGATGTGCTTTCTCAGGCTGCCAAGCTTCGAAATGCCGGACTAGATGGTATTACTCGAGAAATGAACGCCCCAGCTGGTTTCATCGCGAGTTCAGAGGCACCGCTGAATTCCCACCAGCACAACAATTCCCAGCAGCAGCAACCTACTCCAGAGGTCGAGAATCCCGATCAAATTGATATCGATATTTGAATTCCCTCCGAAGAGTTTTAACAATGAACGTGTATATAGTACCAAGTTTCAAATATGACTCGAATAGCAGTCAATGCCATTGTTCGCTATTTCAGTTTCATTCCAAATGTCAAACTTGCATCCATTTTCGAATGTTCTTCAAGATCCACCACGTTTCACATGCATGTACCAGTTAAGCGAAACAACTTTGTAAAGTAACATACGTAGAATGAACAAAAGCCGGCGGAATTGCCGATAGGTATATACAAAAATTCATCATTATCGTAATGCTACATTGAGGTTGAAGATCATATCAGCTTAAAATTATCGTGCAGGAGGCGATGTGCTCTCGGTTTCTTTGACCAACATCTGCCATACACGCTCAACAACCACCTCCGCATCCTCATCCAACGTCTCTTCCAATTCCTTCAGCAGAGACTCAGGAGATTTGTGTTCCGTGACGTGCTGAATAATAAACTCGATAAGCTCATCTTCCTGCACACCAAGGTACTCAATAATATTGTCAACGACCACCGGCCGCAGCCGGTCGTCAATGATGGTCCGCAGATTACTATCGAGCACCTCCCATTTAACTGGCCATGCAAAGAGCTCTTCCTTTGTACCCGGCAAAGTAGTTTCTGTCGTGGCAGCAGCTGCAGCAGCAGGCTGCTTCTTGGTTCCCAGCGACAGGGAGATTTTGGCCGTCTCGGCGTCTCGGCGGAAGAAGGACGGGTTCGACTTGACTTCGTTTTCTATTTCCTGCTCCTCAGCCAAAGCATCAGCCTTGTCATGTTCGATCTCACGTTCTCTCGCTCGTAGCCTGTCCTTTACCCACGTAGCATGGTCGTAATAATATAGCATTGTCTTCTTCGCCTGGTCGTCATCATCATCAAACTCAGCGTAACGCCGCAGAGCCGCCTGCTTCTCCTTGCTAATTCTGTCATCTCGCGATTCGTCTCGTGCGATTTCCCTCTCAACAGCAGACGCTCTAGTGCGCTCTCGATTGAGCCACCGCCGTTTACGTTCTTCGTACAGTCGGTTCTCGCGATCCTGTTCTTTCGTGCGCCTCCTCTCTTCTAGTACGTGATCATCGTCATCTGAAAGGTCATCCTCATTCGGAAACCGGTACATTTCGCGCTCCTCACGCCGCAACTCACGCTCTGCTGCATTAATGTCGCCATTGAGCTCGCGTTGCGAGGCTCTAGCCATTTCGTGTTGTCTCTCCTGCCCAAACCGCTCGTCGGCTGCCAATCGGTTCTTCTCAAACTTGATCGAAAGTTGTCGGAACCGCTTGATTTCTTTAAGGATGACCTCTCTCTCATCTGGCGCAATGTCCCCCAGATCGTCTCCACCGCTTAGAGACCGATTGTACAGTTCCATAACCGACTTTTCTGGGTTCTCAACGTCCGAATCAGACTCATCTTCCTCCTTCTTTTCCGACTCCTGAGGCGCTGTCGCCTGCGACCACATGGCAAAAGTGTTGAGAATAATCTTCTCCAGGTCAGCCACTGACCTCCGAGCCACTGCCTGAATGGAAATCGGCTCTTGCGACTCGAGCCACCGCCTGGTATTTTCCTCACACCCTACTACGAGATTCTTGTCCCGCGGAACTACGTTAGGCAGGATCAGGAGCGCGGCCTTAATTGCAGCCGCAGTCTTGTACCGCAAGAAACCATACGGCTCAGGCTTGCCATTGGGGTCCCTGAACCTCACCCAGTGCTCCAGGCCGGGAATATGCTGCGCAGCTGTCTCGAAAAGCGAGTCTGGCATCTCCACAGGGACATTTCCCACAAAAAGGGTCCTCAGTTGTTCGTCCAGCGTCATGGGATAGAGCGGGTTATAGCTCAGATCGGTACTAGGGATGATTTCAGGCATACCGTCTGCGGTGGACTCATTGGCCTGTTGTTTTTGAGCTTCAGTTGTCGCGTTTACCAGCATCGAAGGGTCGATCTGCTGTTCTGGCGCATGGGACCCGCTAAGGGTATCCCCAGCAATCCTGAATGAACTCGGTGACGGTATCGTGCCATATCGATAGACTGCATCAGTTAGTATCACCATTTTTGTATGCCCTCTTCACTTACTGTACGACTTTCGATACATTTTGCCGGTATTTGGTTAGTGGTTGCGTTGAAATTTCAATATCATTGGGAACGCGATATCAACCACCGATAGTACCAAAATGAATCTCTCCATTTACTGGACTAGCCAAGATAAAAAATATCTATAAATTCATGGATTGGATTAGCATATATGTATCTATCAAGTTTCGTGTCTTCGATTAGTATCAGATTGCGGACTGGGGAGTGGACGAGTATTGGCGAGAGGCGCGAGTTTGTCGTTCTCGGGGTATTTGAAGGAGAGGATTTGATTGTAGCGCGGGGATGGGATGGAGCTGAGGAGTTCTGGGTACTCTTTGATGCTCATTGGACAGGGGTGGTTGAAGAGATGGTTACAGTTGCCGGAGATATAGTAAAAGGGGTGAACGTAGACACAATGGGACTTGGAAGCGGGTACGACTGGGCAAAGTTTGATGCGCTCGTGCGGTCTAGTAAGTGGACTCTACGCAGCGTAGAGCCGGTATTATATGTAGATAGGGTTGTCGTGACGGGACTTGGGGGTACTGCCAATGTTGACGAGCAGGTGGTCAAGCCATGGCAGAAGCAGGCCGTTTCTTACTTTGACAATTTTCCGCTCGACCTTCGATTGAAGGAGACCAAAAGTGGCAGTGTACATGATCCAGTATCTAATGGGGCTAAGACCAAAGTGGCATCATTCGTTTATGAAGAAGATATAGACCACTCTGACGAGTCTGAGAAACAGACGAACCAACCAATGGTGATGCCCGAGAAACAACGCGAAGAGACGAATCGCCCGCAGAACAACAAAAAGCCTTCTTATCGACCCCAGAAAGAGACCAAATTTAAAGAGTCGGAATCAGGGAAAGAGGAATCAAAAGAGTGTGAAGGAGCAAATCACTCGCCAGTGTCAATTGACCACCCGTTTTCCAGAACTATTGTCTACAACAACAATCAGGTTCGCTTGACTTCGAGGAAAAGGAGACAAGGAAATTCTACAAATGGGTAGGAAAAAAAAGGGGAAATGCTATTAAAAGTCCAATTCCGAAGAGACCTCCCTGGCCAGGCTCCAGAATTTGGACAGATGCCGACTACCTGAATCGCAGATGATGGTCACAATTGTGTGTCCGGGCCCAAGCTGTTTAGCGTACTTGTATGCTGCAACCAAGTTGACGCCCGAAGAGCTGCCAATAAACAGCCCCTCATGCTCGACAATATACTTTGCCATCTTCACGGCTTCTGAATCTTCAACTCGAATCGCGTCGTCCACGAGTTCCCGCCCCGCTTCAAAGTTCCTCGTAACTCGGTTAATGCCAATTCCTTCGACGACAGTGTCGACCTGGTGCCGCCTCCGGGTCCCTTCTCTCTCTCTCGTATCAAACATGACGCCAAACTTGACACGGTTGTAAAGTCCGCTCCCCGGCGGGTCTGCCAGAACAACACTGAGATTAGGAAGCCTCTCCTTGAGATAGTGTGCTACACCCGAAATAGTGCCGCCAGTTCCAGCGCCAGCAACAAACCCGTCAATCTTTCCGCCGGCCTGTCTGTAGATCTCGGGCCCAGTGTGCTCGTAATGGGCGGCCCAATTGGCTTCATTCTCGAATTGGTCTGCGAAAACGGCTCTTCGGGGGTCGCTTTCGTCCTTGTTAATTGCCTCAGCTGCCGACCGTGCGTAGTTGACGTAGTGGTTAGAGTCTGCGATACCGGCTGGCCGTACTTTGTGCACGACTGCGCCGAGATTGGTCAAGAGCTCGACCTTTTCCAGAGACGTGTCGTCAGGGAGCACTATATGGGCCTCGTATCCTTTTGCCTTGCAAAGGATGGCGATGGATATTCCAGTAGATCCGCTGGTGCCTTCAAAGACCATGTTCCCAGAGTTTGGTCTCAGCAGTCCCTTTTTCTCTGCCTCCTCGATAATGGCCAGGGCGACGCGGTCCTTGGCGGACCCACCTGGGTTCTGCATCTCCATCTTGCCCAAGATTTCGCACCCCGTTGCGTTACTTAGCGACGCCAGGCGTATCATGGGGGTTTCTCCAATCAGCTCTGCGACGCCATTTTTGATCTCTTTCGGGGGTTGCTTCTTTTCGAGCGATTTTGTCACCAGGTATGTCCCTGCTATGCTTACGCACGCACACAGAAACAGCCGCCACTGTGTTCCCATGCTATTTGGAATGGAATCAGTTTTAAAGGGCTGGTACACGCAGACTTGATCATCTTCTAAAATATATGTTACGTATAATTAGCAACATTTGCTTAATTAAAAACTCATTTCGCAACTCAGGGGTCCAATAGCATGCGAGATACCGTAGACGACAGGAATAACCTGTATATGGCGCGGAATTATCGGAATTATCAATTATTTGCATTCTCATTATTGTCAAACCAACAGTCGGCGAGCTTATAAGCGTCTCGTCGACCTGTGGCGGTCTTCCCAGGTTCGAACACAATTGCTTATTAGAGGAATTACAGAGACCACTTTTATATTCAGGCTATCGAGTTGGTCTAACGAGATACGGATGGGTACAGCGTAGCGGGTTGTAGTGTATAGCTGCACTGTGGCACAATTGCGGAGGAGGAGCCGCCGGCGGGCATATAAAACGCCTCAAGAATGTAAGCATACTGCAGGTACGTAATTGCCACTTGCCATTTTTCGTGTAGATCAGTGACTTGCCATGCTGTAACGTTATGCTACACGTTGGCAGCATTTCCGGGCACCTGTAGCGGCATATCAAAGCTCTCCGTCGCCAAACCCTCGATACAACCGAGTCGGTATTAATCGGACCGACATAATGCCACAGCGTATAATGGATCGACGCTCCGATATCGTCCTACAATAAGTACGCGGTACAATCTGGTACACTGTAACCCGCGGGGTCATCGTGTCAGCCGTGCAGCACAGCCGTACTCAGGCCCTCGACGTAGAGTCAATGCGAGCGACAAGCCGGAAATGTCGGAGCAGTACGTAATACCGAGGTTCCCCACAGAGCCTAGCCGAAAAACGACAAGCAAGTTGAACGACAGTAACGGATCTCCAACTCGAATAGCAAAAATCGAACTATAAAGAGTTCAGAGCTATATAGCAGAAGCATGTGCAGCGCACTGCCATCTTCACATGCCAATTTTTCAACACCACCCCTTGCCATAGGGCTACTAGCTACAAGTGGATGAATCTCCAAGTTAAACCCCTCAATTAAAGCAGTTATTCCGCGAGCGGATTGCTGTGTAAAGTCCGCCCGAGATTGACTGATTGACTCAGAGTCCATCTCGCTTACGCTACGGGGTGGGGGGGGGGTACGGTGGAAATCTCTTGCAGAGGTCGTGTATGCAGATGGCATCCGGGATGCCGTGCTGTTATCTCCGAGGGCGGCACCACGACCAATTGACCAACCCTGCCCCGGCCAGGAAACCGCCCAAGCCCAAACGATACACAAACAACCGGCTACAGCGCAAAGGCAGTGCCGTATGATCGCTCAAAGTCGGTTCCGCGAGTTGCCGCGAGTGAATCATTGGCGGTTGCAGGAGAGGGGCGGCTGAAGCACACCATACCGGAACTCCGACGGGGATCTTCTCCGCTCACGCTTTAATCAAGTAGCGGTCTCTTCGCTCTCCAAACCGTTTTGGACCCCCGCGTATATATACAGTTGGACATTATAGCAGCATGAGCGACCAGGCGAACCCGGACGTGATGTCAGCGACCAACACGCTGGATTCTGCCAGCGGGAGCGACTCCAAGTCGTCCAATCTGGTCAAGGGGAGTTTCCGGCGGGCAAAGTCGAGGGCCTCCAGAGCCTGCGAAGTGTAAGTTTGGCGAAAAGCGCCGAGAAATAAAAAGCAGAGACTGACGAATTAGGTGCCATGCGCGGAAAGTCCGCTGTGACGTGACTGTTCACATGCCCTGTACGGTAAGTGCGCCGAATCACCGAGTATCACTTGATTTTTTGAATGATCACTTAATTTTTTGAATGATTCGACATTTCAAGTGGTTGGCGGTGGTGGTGGGAGCGATGACTAACGAGGTAGAACTGCGCGGCGTTTGGGTGCGAGTGCCGGATCCCGGAGGTTAAGCACCGCAAGTCCAAGAAGAACGAGGAGAAAAAGAAGCTGCTGCTTCAGGAAGACAAGGACAAGTCTGAGGGCGAGAGCGTCACAGTTGGGGAGCACACGACGGCCGAGAACGTTGCCCCCAAGTACGATATAGACCAGGTGAAGAAGCTGCCCAAGCCCAAGACGTTTGAGCCGTCGGACTACTGGGCGAATTTGCTCGACAACAAGGTCAAGGGCCCCGGCCGGGTGGCGTACATGGGGTCGACGTCGAACCTGACCATGCTGCTCAATGACCACTCCGAGTCGTACCACTACTCGCTGCCGGAGGTGTCTGGGCGGTCGCGGCTGAGCGAGATGGAGAAGGAGGACGTGGACATTCTCAAGATCCGGGGCGCGTTTCTGCTTCCGTCGCGCGAGCTGTGCGACGACATTGTCGAGGCGTACTTTGAAAAGGTGCACCCCATCATCCCCATTGTCAACCGGTCGCAATTCATGCGCCAGTACAATGACCCGACGGACCCGCCGTCGCTGTTGCTGCTCCAGTCGATTCTGCTGGCTGGGTCGAGGGCGTGCCGCAACCCGGGGCTCCAGGACGCCAGCGGCAGCTCTGTGCTGGCGAGCATGACCTTCTACAAGCGCGCCAAGGCGCTCTTCGACGCCAACTACGAAACGGACCGCATATCCGTCGTGCAGAGCACGGCGCTACTGGGCTGGTGGTGGGACAACCCCGAGGAGATCACCAAAAACGTCTACTACTGGACGCGAATTGCTATCACCATTGCACAGAGCATTGGCCTCCACCGCAGCGTCGAGCGGTCCTCAATGTCGCAAAGCGACAAGAAGATATGGAAGCGCATCTTCTGGTCCCTCTTTGTGCGCGACCGGTACTGTGCCTCGGCTCTTGGTAGGCCCGTCATGATCAACCTCGAGGACACAGACGTGCCCATGATCTCCATTGAGGACCTCAATGAGGACGAACCGGACAACCCATCGGTGTACCCGCAGAACCGCACCCACGCGCTCTACTTCATCCACTCGGTCAAGCTGAGCGAGATTGTCGGGTATGTTTTGCGCCAACAGTTCAATGTGTCTGCGGAGAGCTCGAGACGGCAGAACAAGGCACCGAGTATCACTCAGTGCGACATTCTCATGGCGACGTGGATGCGCAACCTGCCCGACGAGCTCAAGTACTCGGTCGCCGACCGCCGGCGGCACGACTTTTTCACCGCGCTGCTGCACACACAGTACTACACTTTCCTGTGTCTCGTGCACCGGTCCAACCTCATCCACCGGCCGTCGAACGACTCAGGGCGTGAGTCTACCTGGAGCATTCCGTTCCAGGCGGCGCACATGATCGCCAAGATCCTCGAGAACCTGCGCGCCTTCAATGAGCTGCCCGACACTCCGGCGTTCATTGTGTACACGTCCTTCTCGGCGATGATCCTCATGCTCTACCAGACGGACTCGGACGACCCCGCGGCGAGCAAAAGGGCGCACCAGGCGCTGCTCTCGACGGTCGAGTCGATGAAGGAGATTGGCAAGACGTGGCTCGTCGCGCGGCGCATCATCAAGCTCTTTGAGTACCTCGAGCAGAACCGCGACGTGCGGGAAAAGATCGTGCACACGGCGCGGCGCTACTTCAAGTCGCACTACCCGCGCAACGGCGAGTCCGAGAGCGCCAAGGAGCCCGAGAAAGAGCCAGAGGACAAGGACGAGGGCAGCCTGAGCGCGCAGGATACGCTGCGGACAAAGCGCGAGCGCGAGGAGGAAGCGGACAAGCCGGCCAAGCGCAAGGCCATGGCGCCCCCCGCTGGCGGCGTCGTCCCCTCCGACAAGCTCTCGTCCGACAAGCTCTCCCCCGCGGCGCGGGCTGCGGGCAAGGTCGGCTCCTCGCCGGACTTTTACTTTGTGACCAACACGTCGCCGTACACGCACAACTCTGACGGGTTCCAGCCGTCGCATCTCTTCCCGGAGTTCCTGGACTCCATGTCGTACACGCACAACTCCGACTCGGTCAAGAGCGAGAGCACGAACCAGGACGAGGCCCCCTCGGCCGTCACGGAGGAGCCCCTCGGCGGCGGCAACATTAGCGACTGGTACGACTTTCTCGTGTCCAACTCGGACGGCCTCCCGGACGTGAGCTCCATGATGACCGCCCTCAACTCGAGCGAAATCTTCCAGTGACCTACTAACCGTACTCCCGTGTATATTATCTATTTATTCACCACCTCCAGCAGATCAATTCTTGGGGGGCTAGCCCCCCAAACCCCCCAGAGCTGGGGGCCAGCCCCCAGGCCCCCGTACCTACGTAGCAAAGGCTTTAGCTGCTATAGATTGCAATTGATCAACTAACCGATGCCCTTCTGCCACTTGGGGGGCTAGCCCCCCAAACCCCCCTTGGCTGGGGGCCAGCCCCCAGACCCCCGTTACGTTGCTGCTAGCACAGAGCCAAACTCGCTACGAATAAGCCAACAAAGCTGCCAATTGGCCCACCTATTGAGATTGAAGAATTGCTGAACCCGCTCTTTGACTACTTGAGAACTAAAGTTATGATTGAGCCCCTGCTGCTCATTTGTTACGCCGTTGGGAGCATTGCTACATTGTAACCAGAACGGCAGAAAGGGGGGTCTCCCCCAAGCTACGGGAGCTCGAGGGCTGAACATACTCGGGCAGACATTACAATTGAAGTCGGCTGTACTGGGGGGCTAGCCCTCCAAACCCTCCTGAGCTGGGGGCCAGCCCCCAGACCCCCGTTATATGACGGCTGAGTATCTAACGGCTAGCGCTGAGTACTAATTCCACGGTACAATTCTGGCCTGCCAGCATCCTGGCTGATGAGTGGATCGATTAAACCCACGATAGGGCGATCTCCTACGTGAATACGCCACAAGAACAGCTTCGGCATATGCTTGCTTAGCGCTCTGTCCTCTCGCTGCCACGAATCAAGTCCTAGAGTACATTGCCAAACTCATCAAGGAAATCATCGCACCAGGCGAATCCCATACACCTGGGATCTAAGGACCTAAGGACGTCAGTTTCGAGGTAACGGCTAATGTCATACTCAGCTCCTTCCGAAATGCGCCACATATTTTTAGTCGTCTGTTCGATTATCGGCTTAAGCTGAAGTAAATATTGCCAGTAAACGTGCCGGTAATCTTCATCAGATATATACAAAGTCAAGGTCTCCCATGTCCCCAACTGTGCCAGTGCTGACGCCGGATTGCAGGGCATCGGGAAACATGGAAAAATAAGATCATGGCCCGTTTTAATTCGAAGCTCTTTCAACGCCAGCGGTTTCATTGAATCAAATTGCACTGGAAAGCCGCAATATTCTAGCATATCTAGGGTCAAATAGCTTATATCAGGCAGAATGAACGTAATTGCTGGTTGCGGGATGTCAAATTGGGTAAGTCGAAATTCTTTCACAGATGCAGGCAATTTGACAGATGCTCCCGCTGCCATACCAATTAAATCGTTGGGATCCTGGTGAAACCAAATTGAGAGAAATTCAAGCTGTGTACAAAATTCTAGCGAATCATTCAGGCATTTGACCATGCGCGATTCTCTGACCCCCAGTTCAAGAGACCTAAGGTATCTTCCGTATTTAGCACAGAAATCGCGCGGTAGACAGTTATCACATGATAGCTCTATCTTAAGGTCATTTTGATAAGGATAAAATGTATCGACAATAGCAGCGCTGTTTCCACTCCATTTTTCCTTAATAACTAAGGTGAGTGCCAAATTTCGCCCAGATGCAGGTGGAACGCCACGTTTGAAAACTTCAATAGTTTCACGAGTCCACGGGGCCGCTATTAGGTAGATGTGCTGCAAGTTAATTGCTTCTGCTATTATGAGGGAAAACAGCTCTGTTACGCCAGGAAGGATAGACGAGCATTCAAAAAAGAGGTCGGCTTGTTGGATAGATCTTGCATTGCGTTGAAGACAGCCCAACAAGGATTCAATTTTCTCATATGGTACGTTGGGGTGATTATTTGAACTCGGGTCCAGGCGATGGGGTGATGGCTGTTTGTCGAATATCGGTATTTCATAAAATTTTGTATTTCCTACGTGTAGCTCGCTCTTGCTAAACGCGAAATAAACCTTTTTCCATAATATATCATCAATTATATGACAGAGCGTCCAATTGACACAGCGCCCCTGCTTTAGCACGGACTCGTGCGCAAGTTGCATTATCTGTGCTATAACTTCTGTCGGTAGATTGTTGAATGACATGGCAATTCGGTGATCGGATAAAACTCCGTCCTGTAGACCACTATTTAGGGAATCAAGTTCCTTATATATATATTATTGGAGATCATGGGGGTTTTAATCTAGCCTTGCTAGACTTTGTCCCATCTGCGCAAGCAGTAAGGCTAAATTTTGCTGAAGGAGCTTATGCTAAATTATATGTGCGACAAGATGTCCATTGCGGTTCGTCCATTGCGGTTGCGGTGGAGTCAACAATGCTACCCATACTCTACTGCTTCCCAATGTGCTTCAGCTTTTTAGTCGTCTGTACGAATATCCTACCTGAAATTAAAGTATATGGTGTAGCCAGCAATCTCCTCCATATTGCTCTCAACAGCAAAGTGCCCCGCGTCCAGCAAATGAACCTCAACATTCACGTCCTTATTGTATGCCTCAGCGCCTTAAGGGGGAAAATCAAGTCGTGTTTGCCCCATGGAGCAAGAATTGGCACCTGGGACTCCATGATGAACTTGTGCAACTCTGGGTACAATATGATATTGTTCTCGTAGTCTGGGGTCAAATCAATCTGGATATCTTCATTCCCTGCACCAGCGCATAGCCCAAGCAGTACGACTATAGGGCGATTAGTACCGAGTCTTTAGTACCCTCGTCATACTGCCACTTGGTAGCATCAATCGAGAGCAGCGTAGATTTGATCTTAGCCCGGTGGGCGTCATTGTTGTCCCCATGCCAGAATTCTCGGACCGGGTCCCAGAAAGCAGACCCTAGGCCTTCCTCATAGGCATTGCCATTCTGAGTGATAATTGCCTTGACCGCAGCGGGTCTCTCAAGCGCAAGCCGCAAGAGCGTAGGTGCTCCATAATCAAAAACATACACGGCAAATTCTTTGATTGTGCCAATTGTCGCAGCAAGGTTTGCAAAAGTGTATTGGAAAGAGTCTGGCACTTCGGTAATTCCAAAGCCTTGAAGATCAGGCGCAATGACTCGATAAGATTTGGCCAGAAGGGGGATGAGATTTCGATACTGATGTGATGAGCAAGGGAAACATGAAGCAAAAAAACAATTGGACCACCTTGCGGGCCGCTCTCACGGTAAAAGACCTTGGCTCTTTGGAAGAGCAGCTCGCTTAAATTGAGTGGTCATTGTGTCAATTCAGCTACTGAATGTTGATGATATCTAATGGAAACAACCTACATTGCCATCCTTGAAACTTTAGTAATCTCCTACATGCGACTGTTGTTATATGTAATTGTTCCTGCAGCAGTCTGCCGTGTTTGTCGCTTACATTATCTTTTTTTCTGATCGGGGTTACAAACTTTAGTAAGGAGTCATACAGTAGCACGGCTGCCACCAACAGTTAACAGTCGGAATCATCGTGCTCCGTCTGCAATGTAATATTTACCTTACCTGCGCCGCAGGCGCCTTCGCCGCGCTGCGGCGGAGGTAAATATTTACCGGTAAATTATTACAGTACCACAGATTGTTTAGAAATACATTTTACAAATATGTCTTTAGTCATCGGCGCACGTATCTGTACGGTGTTACAATCAGCTTGCAACGACGAAACATCTATTTTGCAACGTTGTAACAGCTGCTAGCACAGAGCAAATTTCTCTACGAATAGGCGGGCCTAACAAAGCTGCCAATCGGCTACTTGAATGAGAACTTTATGGTACTTGCTCAAGGGCTTACGATGGAGTCCCTGCTGTTCATTTGTTACGCCGTTGGGAATATTGTAACCGGCAGAGGGGGGTCTGGGGGGTACCCCCCCAGCTACGGGAGCTCGAGGGCTGGCCCTCGAACACACTCGGGCAGAGGTTACAATTGAAGTCGGTTGTGAATGGAATGGGATATACTATGTACAGATAAAAAAGATCAGCGCTTTTCCTTGCCGCGGGGCCGCTCCTTGACCAGCATTCGGTTCACGTTCTTGCCCCGGCGGGTCTTGAAGCCGCCCTTGGCGAGCACGCCCCACGGGGACTGCGAATGCTTGTTGCCCTTGGACTTGCCCCGGCCGCCACCGTGCGGATGGTCGACATTGTTCATCGCCAAACCCCGCACCGTCGGGCGGATACCCAGGTTCCTCGACCGGCCGGCCTTACCCAACATTCTGTGCTGGTGCGCCGGGTTGGACACAATGCCGACCGTCGCACAGGCGTCGAGCGCCACGTAGCGGTACTCGCCCGACTTGAGGCGGATCACCGCCCGGCTGTTGCTCTCATGCTTCTCATACAGCCGCCCATAGGTGCCCGCCGCTCTGCAGAACTTGGCGGGGCCGTTTCGGGTGATGCCAATGTTGTGGATGACCGTGCCGAGCGGGATGTTCCGCAGCGGGAGGCAGTTGCCCTTGCGCGCAATGTGCGACGCGAGAATCGACGGGTCCGTCTCGCCGCCCATCTTGTCCATGATGCGCTGCGGAATGCCCTGGCGGAAGGACTCGACAACGTCGCCCTCGCGCATGCCGACGCAGGCGACAATGTACGAGAGGCCGCCCGTCGCGCCGTTCTTCACCAGCGCAATGTGCGAGCTCCGGTTCGGGTCGTACTCGATGCGCTGCACCGTGTGCTCGCCGGGGTCGACGCGGAAGAAGTCGACGACCCGGATCCGCCGCTTGTGGCCGCCGCCCTGGTGCCGCACGGTGATGCGCCCGTGGTGGTTACGCCCGCCGCGCTTCTTCTTGGGCACCGTCAGCTGCCGCACGGGGCTGCCCTTGTGCAGGTACGGGTAGATGGGCCGCCGGTACCAGCGCATCGAGGGCGAGATGGGCTTGAGCTTCTTCATCTTGACGATCTCCTTGGCGAGCTTCATCTGCTTGGTGACCTCCTTGTCCTGGCGCTCGAGCTCGTTGAGGTTCGACTTTTGGCCGAGCGGGACGAGTTCCATGCGGTCCAATTGCTGCGTGAGCCGCCGCTGGCGCTCAACGTCCTCCTCGGTGAGGAACTTGCGCCCTCCGCGCGTTTTGGGGGGTGTTGAGACGGGTTCCGGCTCGGCAGAGCTCGAGTAGAGCCGGCGCATGCCCCGGAGACCGGCCCATGCCCGCAGGCCCTGTGTCGGCAGTCGTATCATCTTTTGAGTGCTCAATGTCGTCGCCGGCAAGCTCTCATGTCGGAATATCAATTTTTCACTCCGCTCCCAATGCGGCGTTTCCGGGACGGAACTGTGCGGCGTCCCGGAACTGTGCGGCGTTTCTTCCCGGGACGATAACGTGCGGCGTTTCCGGGCACGGTACCGTGCGGCGTTGTTTCCGGCCCGGTAACGTGCGGCTGATAATAGGTTACCCGGCCGCGCGTGCTGATTGGCCAGCACCGCGGCGGGCCATTGCCCCAATTTTTCAGCGACACACCGGAACCGACACCCACCCAAAGAGTACCTACCAAATGTTCAGACTCGCTCTCCGACAGACCGCCCGAGCGTACGCGACCAAGGCCGCGACCTCCGTCAAGCCTCCGGTGCAATTGTTCGGCATCGACGGCACCTACGCGACCGCGCTCTACTCGGCCGCCGTCAAGAACGACTCGTTTGCGACCACCGAGAAGGTCGTCGGCAGCATCAGGAGCCTCGTCGCCAAGGATACCAAGCTCGCCGCGATCCTGTCCTCGCAGACGCTGTCCCAGGAGGACAAGAAGGTCATTGTCGAGGTGCTGAGCAAGTCGACCAATGCCGACAAGACCGTGGCCAACTTTATCGCCGTTTTGGCCGAGAACGACCGGCTGGCGCTCATTGGCGACATTGCCAAGCAGTTTGAGGTGCTTTCCAACGCGCACCACGGCGTTGTCGAGGCGACCGTGACCTCGGCCGAGCCACTCGACAAGAAGACCATTGCCAAGCTCGAGTCGATTCTCGCCGCGTCCAAGTACGGCCAGGGCAAGACGCTCAAGCTCGTCAACTCGGTCAAGGCCGACATTCTCGGCGGCCTGGTTGTCGAGATTGGCAACGAGACCGTTGACGTGTCTGTTTCCAACCAGATTGGCAAGCTCAACAAGCTGCTGACCGAGACCATTTAAATGACCAAAACCCCTGCAAACCCCTGCTAATAGATGATCCTTGCTTTTCCATCTGTAAGCTCAATTGACACTGCATTATTTTACTGAATGTGTTTGGCCGTAATTGTATATGATAGTATGGCAAGGGGGCTTGCCCCCTTGTCGTTATTCCAATTGATTTGACAATTGAATTAGTTAGAACGGGGGTTCAAGGGGCGTTTTATTATTCCAATTGATTTACAATTGAATTAGTAGAATGGGGGTTCAAAGGGGCTTTGCCCCCTTGTCGTTTTGTTATTCCAATTGACTTGATACTACCGGTATTGATATTGAATTACTGTACCCAGTTGTGAGAATGGTTTTTCATTTTTCGAGTTGCTATAATGGCGTTCAAGGGAGCTTACCCCCTTGTTTTATTATTATTCCAATTGATTTGACACTACGGGTATGATATTTCATTTGTTAGAGCGGGGGTCCTGGCCCCCCTATCGCTTCATTATTCCAATTGATTTGATACTGTACCGGTATTGATATTGAATTACTAGTTGTGAGAATGGTGTTTCATTTATTCGAGTTGTTATAATGGGAGTTCAAGGGGGATTGCCCCTTGTCGTTTCATTAGATCTGGTACTTTTATATTGATATAGAATTGGTTAGGATGGTTTTTTATTTCCCGGCATTTAGCCCTTCTGATTAGATGTGGCAGTGGTATACCTGGTAGAGGCTTCATGGTACCTCACTGTACCTGTGGTACCCACACTTATCGCAAGGGGCTTTATCTCTCATTTGCATGTTGTCAATAAATATATAATCGGTCCATTTGTAGTCGATTGTCTCCGCTTATATATTCGTTAACGGGGGTCAGCTAT
>JAKTQJ010000072.1:0-59685 GCA_030558835.1 Blastobotrys illinoisensis | reverse complement strand
AGCCCAAAGGGGGGGGGGGGGGTCTGGGGGGGTTCCCCCCCAGCTACGGGGGGTTTGGGGGGGCGGGCCCCCCAAGTCAAAAGCGCGAGGCAATTGATGGCGGGCGACAAAGAAGGTTGGGGAATTTTGCCGCAATGCGCATTGACGGGCCGGGCGCAGCAGTGCCCTTTGCCTCCCACCGCCGACCACTCCCACCACCAAAACCCGCAAAGACCACCGCCTACCACCGCAGAGGGAATGATGGCCTCAGAACCGACGCCGCCGAAGCGGAAGGAGCCCCTAGTCGTGTCGTCGACCGTGTCGCGCCCGCGGGAGCCGCCGCACAGCGCGCCCGAGCCGGCGCCGGAGCCGCTGCTGAGAGATAACCGCGACTACACGCTCATGCTGACCAATTACAAGCCGTGCGGGTCGTGGCGCGTCGTGCGCGACCGCGTGCTCGCCGTCATGCCCCAGCTCCGCGTCGTGCACGTGCGTATTGTCAACCCCGTGACGGCAATCGTGCAGGCCAAGGGCTTTGACGCCG
This sequence comes from Blastobotrys illinoisensis, assembly GCA_030558835.1. Classification (NCBI taxonomy): domain Eukaryota; kingdom Fungi; phylum Ascomycota; class Dipodascomycetes; order Dipodascales; family Trichomonascaceae; genus Blastobotrys; species Blastobotrys illinoisensis. Next base: position 59,162 of record JAKTQJ010000072.1, on the reverse strand, counting down.
CCGTGGCGTTCATCGCCGCCGTCAACGCCCGCGACGCTGCGCCCGCCGCGCCCGGGGAGCGCATGTTTGCCGCGCTCGTCAACTTTGACCGCCCGCCGCCGCCACCGCTGCTGTACAGCTCGCCGTCGGGGCTGTCGTCGCCGCTCGTGGCGCCGGCCGACGAGTCGGAGACGCCGCGCGACTCGGGCAGCGCGTCGAGCACGCCGAAGCTCATGCCGCCGCACGTTTTGCCACCGCCGCCGCCGCCGCCGCCGCCACCACCGCCGCACCCTTTGGCGCCGATGCCGCCGCACCAGCCGCATCAGCCTCACGCGCCGCACCAATCTCCGACGCCGCACGGTATGGGGCTCCCACCCTACGGCGGCATGCCGTTCCACCCCATGGCGTCCATGGGGTCCATGGGGTGGCCCATGCCTCCGCCGCCGATGCCGCAGCAGCAGCAGCCGCCGGCGGCGCTCAGCTACATCAACGTTGTCACCCCGGCCGGCGAGTGCACGACGATTCCCGTCATCAACTCGGACGTGCTGCCGCGGCCGCTGCACTCGCACTCTGCGGCGCCGGGGCGCCGGCTCAACTCGGCGACCGATAAGCAGGTGTGCTACATTGGCAACATTCCGTACAACACGCAGTGGCAGGACCTCAAGGACTTTTTGCGCACGGGCGCGGCGATATACCATGTTGAGGTGCCGCTCAACGACGAGAACCAGCCCAAGGGCTACGCCATTGCGACTTTTTTCACCGAGGAGGACGCCGCAAACGCCATTAGATTGTTTGACGGCGCGCAGTTCAACGGTAGAGAGCTGCGCGTGCGCTACAATGAGCGCCCTTCCAAACGCCGCGACGAGCACTCTCCGTCGCCCTAATCCTTTTTATTTATTCGTTACACAATACCCACGACCCAAGCAACTTTACAAACAACTTTACCTGTTACAAACAACTTTACCGGTTACAAACGACTCTACCGGTTACAATCAACTCTACCGGTTACAAACTTTACCTGTTACGGCGGTGTTACAAGCGCGTTACAAGCATACATTGGCATTACAATATTGGCGCGGCAACTGTGCAGGTTACAATGAATTGGATCGTTATACATCATTACTAGTCGAGTTGAGTTTTGGCTACTCTGCGCGGACGGGGACATACTTGTACCCCTGGGCAATGGTCCCCTGGATCTCCTCATTCTTGTGCGGCAAGACGCCCAGCACAAACGCCAGGTCGTTCCACGCCTTTGAACTGTCGCACCGCGCCATTCGCACGTGCAATTTGTCCGCCAGCTGCTTGATCTGCTTGTCCTTGTCAATAAACGACGCCAGGTACTTTAGAATCTTGTGCAGCGCCTCCTGCGGCAGCTTGGTGTCGGCAGACAGAACCGAAAACATGTCAATGAACCCGTTGTATATCGCATTGTCCTTGGTCGCCAGCTCGGAGAAGAACATGCGGCTGAGGTCGGCAATGCGCTGGTCCGGGTCCTCGAGACACTTTGCCATCTCGCCCAGCTGGCCCTTGACCTTGACCTGGCCCGCGAGAATCAAAAATGTGAGCGTCATGAGACAGGTCCGCTGCACGACGGGGTACTGGTCGTGCAGGCGACGGTACAAAAAGTCTGTGTTGTCGTCGAGAATGTGGTTGAAGCACACGGCAATGTCGCCCAGCGCCAGCACGCAGTTGCTGCGGATCGTAGAGCTCTCGGCCCGCTCGAGCAGTGTCATGAGAATGGGCAGATTGTCCTCGCAGTACGTGGCCGACACACACATGAACTTTGACAGGCACGACGTTGACGCAATGCTAATGTGGTCCCGCTGCGGCGACCGCAGCCCTTGCTTGCAAATCTCCGCCGCCATGGGCCCGAACCGCGCCAGCAGCGAGTGCTCGCCAAACAGCAGTTCGCGCTCCCGAATGTACGAAATGGCGTCGGTAAAGTCGTCTTCGGTCGTGCCGCCGCCGACCATGTCGAGATCGTCCTCCTCCTCCTCCTCCTCTGCCCCGTCGCCCTTGTTCTTCTTCTTGCTTGCGTTTTGCTTCTCGAGCTCAATCTTCTTGCGCTTAAACGCCGCTTCACACAGCTCGAGGTGCACAATGGTCTTGAGCGCAACGTCTCCCGCGAGGAAGAGCAGCTGCGACAGGGCTGACTGCGGGTTGGAGCTCGGAGCCTCGCCAAACACTTCGTTGGCCTTGTACCGCACGAGCGCAGTAAACACCTCGGTCGGCTCGTTGCACAGCTCGCTGATGGCCTTGAGCGCCTGCTCGGCGACCCCAAACCACTCCATGCCGCTGTACGGCATGAGCAAAAAGTCGCACAGCTTGGTAATGGTCTCGTGCTCCTTGGGGAACTTGTGGTCCGACTTGTTTTGGATACACCGTTGGAGCGCGACGCACGTGTACTTTGCGAGCCCCAAGTCCTCCTTGCCCTTGTCCCCGAGCCCAATGCGCAGCAGCAGCTCTACGCCGGTGTTGGCCACGGTGTAGTCGGCGCGGGCAAGCATGCCGAGGATGATGACGGCGCCACGGCGCTGCGACTTTGAAATCTCGCGCTGTTCATAGCCATAGATCTTCCATAGCATTTTTATAACCCCCGCATTAACAAACGTCCGCCCGACGGCACTCTTTCGCCGCGCCGCGTGTGCCAGGCTGAGCAGGTGCTCGAGCGAGGCCAGCTCGGCGAGCGTAGCCCCGTAGGTCAGCGAAATAAGGTTGCGCGCGACAAGCAGGTTGGCGTCCGCCTCTGAGATGCCCGACGGCGTGTCGAAAAACAGCGCGTGGTAGCAGTCGACAAGGTGGGCCTGGATCGCCTGGCCCTCGTCGTTGTTGGCCTTGGCCCACACGAGGTGGATCATCTTGCGGATGCCGAACTTGGCCGGCTCAATGCCGTACGCGTCGGCAAGCACAAACAGGTCCATCGAGTCGATGATCTCGTTCTTGTTCTTGGAGAAGAGCAGGGTCTGGGTCTGGTTGAGCGCGTCGTGGATCTGCCCGATGAACTCAATCGCCTCAATGTAGTACTTGCGTGTCAGCTTGAGCCGGTTGATCATCTCCGTGTTCTTGTCCGCTGTCTTCTGCTGCTCCTCGTGGTCCACTGGCTGGTCTTCGTCGTCGGAGGGCGCGTCGAGCGCGTGGTCGACGAGAATCGACTCGTCGCCGGCGGTGGGCACAATCTTGTCGATTTCAGCGTTGGCCTGGTCGAGGCGCTCCTGCCACACCGACAAGGCTAGCTGCGTGCCGTGCAGCAGCCCAAACGGATGGGTCGACACGAGCCGCGTCAGCAGCTTGATAGCGTTCCGCCGAACCAAGCTCGACCGGTCTTTGAGGCACTGGACGGCAATGTTGGTGATGCGCGGCCGCCGCGAGGTGAACTTTTGGTCCATCTCGCACAGGCCCGTCAGCACCTGCAGGCTGCGGCACCGCGCATACGGGTTAACGTCCAAAACGCGCTCCTCGACAAGGTCAATGAGCCCGTAGAACTGCTTCCGCCTCAGCTCGTCGCCGTCGCCGTCGTCGGCCCTCTCGGCGTCGCCCTCGGCCGTGATGGTGCGCGCCATGTAGATGATAATGTTGCCGCAGGCCTCGATGATGGCGCACCGCAGCGTAAAGGACTCGCTCTCCAGCAATTGGACCACCATGGTCATGCTCTTCTTCATCATGAGCTGCGGGATGAGCTGCGACAGCTTGATGACGAACACGGAGATGAACTTGGGGCCCTTTGTGTCGTTGTTGTTGAAGCTCTTCATGCTAATCTCCTTGAGCATCTCCTCGGTCGTGTTGACGTGGTCGTACTGCTCGTAGAGGATCTGCAGCAGCTCGGCCAGCGGCTCGCTGAGATGCTCGAAATAAATAAGCAGCTGCATGAGCGACGTCTGCACATTCGACTGCTGCTGGTGCGACTTGACTGTGAGGCAGATCGCCTTGAACATGTACATCCGCGCCGGCGTGTTCTTCATGAGCTGCTCGTTCTCCATGAGGAGGTATATCGGCTTGAGGAACATGCCCATAAACTGGTCGAGCTCCGAGCTCGTCACCAGCATGACCCCGAGATTGGTCTGCTTGAGCAGACTGCACGCCGACTCGAGCGCAGTGAGCACCAATTGAATCGCAAACGCAAACTCGGCGCTTGGCTTTTGCCGCGTGCTCTGCCCCGGCGCCCGGTGCACCATTGTCTGGTTCTTGAACGACGTCCTCTCCAGGTTTATCAGGTACCAGTGGAGATAGAACGAGTATCTTTCTACGAGCCCCTTGAGCTCTTGCAGCGACGAGTCTCCCGGCTGGAGATCGGACACTGAGTTGATCTGGTGCTGTAGGCCGGTCACGACAATGTCCAGCAGCCTCTCCCGGGACTTTTCATTCAGGTCCTGGAAAGCGCTGTAATGTTAGTCTATTTCTCCTGGCGCCTTGGGGCACTTACTTTATGCAGTATGCGAGGGTATTTTCGTTATCAGACTCGCTAATGTTGTTGGGCGAGACCGCCAGCTCGTCAATGAGGGTATCTAGGCATTCGTAGGGGTCTGACGACGGCAGAGACGAGTCGTCTACCAGTCTCTCCGGGTCGCTGCTGAAGTCTGCGAGCACTTCTGCTAGGTTAAAGTCGTTCATTAGCGTCGTCGAGTATGTCGTTTGCCGAGTTGTGAATGTTTATTTTTTGGTGTTGATAGTGGCGCGACAGTTGCCCTGGCAACCCCAACCCCCGGGCGCTAAAATTACGTTAATTTCGCTAAATCAACGCGTCTTACGCGACGCGCGCGCGTGGCCAAGTTGCAACCCGCCATAATCAGCCACTGGCACTCCAATTCCACCACTAATAAGGTCTAATCGCACTCGAGAGTGCACTTGGGGCGCTCTGCCCCCCAAACCCCCCGTGGCTGGGGGCCAGCCCAGACCCCCGTTGTTCCGCTGAAATAGCGTTAATTCACATTCGCTTGCATAGCCGGACGGCCCGCGCGCGGCGCGTCGCCCTCTCACACGTACGTGTAGCCCATTCCATTTACTGTTCTGTAACCGTCTGTCTGCATCCTTTTCAGCTGGTGGTTCTTTAATTGTGATTATGAATAGAAAAGGTACGCCAGTGTCAAATAGATAAACATAAAATACATTAAGGACACTTACAAACCAAATTGAGCTATGTTTGGTGATGGTTAAATCAACAGCCCGCGATCTTTGGTAATGCCTAATATTCATAACATATAATACATTAAGGACGCTTACAAACCATTACTTCGTCTCCAATGGGGGAGGAGGGGTAACCCGAGGATAAGGAGCGACAGTTATATCTCGGGAAGGATACGGGAATAGGGGAATTGGGCGTGCTTATCTGCTATCTGAAGTTGGCACCGAACCGTAGCGCTTACGGACGGTCTCTGCTCGAAACTCTCTGCCTATAGTTTCCTAATGTTGAGGTGCGGAGCGGGGTGCGTTAGCGAAGAGCCGCCTGCCATGAGGCTCACCGTGTTTTGGGCGACGCATGCCCCCTGCAAATAACCAGCACACGTATCCTCAATTTTCTAATACAGTGATTGTTCGTTACAAGCATTACGCTCATATGCAGATGCGGATTATACCATGCCGAGCAGGCCCGGAGATATCAATCGTCGTATCATTGGCTGCATCTGTGTGATATGCGTATTAGCAAATACGAAACTTTCAGTGATCTGAATTCGCTTTCCGTTACTCGGGTCCCCTTCACATAACCCCGAGCTTATCGAAACTCCAATTGAGCATGCGCGGTGGTGTGAGCCGCATGAGCCGCATGAGCCGCCTCTGAACACATAATATGTTTAAATTTGGGGCGATTCAGAGAACGAAAAAAAAAAAAAAAAAAGAGGAGTATCATACATAGTGAGAGAATAAATAATTAATTGCGCAGCTTTGCATAGCCCTTGACGATGGCCTTCTCGACGCCCATGCGGCGGTCCTCAATAGCGCCGAGCAGGTCTCTGACGGCAAGCTGGGGCTCTTCGCGAGCCTCGCGGTAGCGCACATTGACCTCGCTCTTGCCGCCGAGCCCCATTGCGCGGCCGGGCGACGCGGCGTTGGACCCGCCCGTCAGCCAGCTGTACTTTTTCTTGCCCGTCATCATGAGCGCCGTCGCGTTGGCGTTTCTATACTGCGTCTCCTCGGAGCCGCCCTTCTTCTCCTCCGGGTTCGAGTCAATGCCGTTGACGGCCCGCTGCGCCAGCCGGCGGTCCTCGCTCTCCTTGTCCTTGACGGCGATCTGCCGCAGCGCCCGCGATATGTCGCTGTGCACGTCGTTGCGCGACCGCCGCCGGTGGCGGTTGAGCATGACCGCCGTCGTGACAATGTCGCTGAGCCACTCCTGGCACGCGATCGACACGAGCTGCGCGATCTCCTCCTCCTTGTCGACCGTGTACCGCACGCCGGCCTCCGCCGTCGTCTTGCGGATCATCGCGTTGAGGTTGCGCACCGCCAGGAACTCGTTCGGCACGCCCCGCACCACGCCCGCCGCCCGCGTCACCGCCTGGTCCGCCGCCAGCGTCGACGACAGGTAGTTCTCCTCCGCCTTGAGGTCCACGCCCGCAGACAGCAGCGCGTCCGACAGCTGGTCCGGGTCCACCGTGTTCAGCGGCGCCGCCGCCGCACCGCCGGCCGGCGCCGGCGACTCTGAGTTGTTCGTGGCAACAGGCAGGATCGGGCCGCTGAGCGGCGTCGCCGGCTTGGACGCGTCAGAGTCCTGTCTGATCCGCTTCGCCGCGGGCTGGCCCTGGCCCACGGGGGGCGACGGCCGCTTCGAAGAGGACGCCGAGTTCACCTCCGACATGCTTCTTCTACTCCAAAATGGTCTGTTGTGTCCAAAAAGCTTGTCGCTTTCTCCGCCATGAAGTGATCTCCCCCGTTGGGAGGAGCGCGCCCCTTCCCCTTCCTCGTTACACCCTTCCCGTCGCCGTAACAATCTCCCAACCGCCGTAACAACTCTTGGGGGGGCCCCCCAAACCCCCCAGACCCCCGTATCCAGAAATCAAAATCGTACAACCGTATCTTGGTCCGCTGAACCTTTTGTCGACACTCAAACGCGTTCTCCGCCATTTATTCTCTGCCAGTCTTGTTACGCTGTAGCTAAACTCCCACCGCCGTAACAACCCTTGGGGGGCTAGCCCCCCCAAACCCCCCAGAGCTGGGGGCCAGCCCCCAGACCCCCGTCTCCAGCAATTATACATCTTCAGTTATATCTTGCTCCGCTGAACCTTTTTACAACACTTAAACGCGTTCTTCGTCATTTACTCCCTACCAGTCTGCATTGCGTGTTGGAGTTCTCGAGTATCTCGTTACGTTGGAGCTAATCTCCCAGCACCGTAACAACCTCTCATCGCCGTAGCAAACAGCTCCTGGGGTTAATCTCCAGCAATTGTGGCTCTTCAAATCACATCTTGTCCCCCTGGACCTTTTGATACTCAAACGTGTTCTTGCCATTATTAGGCAATGTGTATTGCTGTCTCTAGGCTCGTTACACTGTCGCTAAACTCCCAGCACCGTAACAGCTTCCCATTGCCGTAACAAACAGCCCTGGACCCCCGTTGCCAATAATTGTAATTCTTTAAAACATGCCTTAATTGCCTGAACCCTTTGTTGATACTCAAACGTGTTCTTGACACTAATAGGCAGTGTGCATTGCTGGATTGGAGTGTCTCGTTACACTGTAGCAAAACTCCCAGCACCGTAACAACCTCCCATTGCCGTAACAAACAGCCCTGGGGGCCATGATTTTAATTCTTTAAAACGTATCTTGATTTCCTGAACCTTTGTTGATAAGGAATGACTAAATCGATTAGAGTCTCTGCATACGCTAAGGAAGACTATGGTCGCATCTTGGCTTTTCAGCCTGCTCAAAAACATTGTAACAGAAATAAACAAATCCAGAACCAAACATTAGAGGAAGCTGATGCGGAATTGCCTAATGATACGAGGGAAAACCACTATCCTTTTCACCTTTTGTTGATACTCAAACGTGTTCTTGCATCTAGTAGGCGGTGTGTATTGTAGCACTGGAGTGTCTCGTTACACTGTAGCTAAACTCCCAGCAGCGTAACAAATCGACGGAGAGCTCTCAACTTGGCGACATCCAGCTCAAATTAAGCAGTCTTTACTAGGACGATCAACAGTAAGCTATACAGTCAGCGGCATACTCAATTACAGCTTCGTGTGTCTCTTTTAAGAAAGTGTAAAGGGGGGTCTGGGGGGTCTCCCCCCCAGCTCCGGGGGGTTTGGGGGGCTGGCCCCCCAATTGCATTGGCTGCTAGTACCTTGCCACTATGAGATGCTTTCCATCGAAGCTAAAGCAGTAGAAGCGCTACAGTTACAGTGCAAAGGCGATAAGGAAGCGGTGGCTTTGGGTGGTGGCTGGGAGGTGTTGCCGCGCGCGCGAGCGGCTGATAAAAAAAATTGAAACTTTTAGATGCGATAGAGGACTGCGATAAAACTTTGAGCGCCTTTGATTTGCCAATGTCGAAGCCGATAACGTTCAAGAATAGCGAGGATTTCAGGATCCGACTTGTGCTGGCGACTCTGGCCGGGAAACCGGTGCGGATCAGCGGGATCAGGTCGGACGACGTTGATCCCGGTCTCCGGGACTACGAAGTGTCGTTTCTGCGGCTGCTGGAGGCGGTCACCAATGGCGGCGCCATCGAGATTTCATACACGGGTACGACGGTGATATACCGGCCCGGCGTCATTGTCGGCGGCACGGTGCGGCACAAGTGCCCGCTGACGAGAGGGGTCGGGTACTTTATCGAGCCCATGCTGCTGCTGGCGCCGTTTGGCAAGAAGCCGCTGACGCTGACGCTCGAGGGGGTCACCAGCAGTGCCAAGGACACGGGTGTAGACACGATCCGGACCGCGGTGTTCCCGGTGATGGAGAAGTTTGGCATTGACAGGCAGGAGCTACGCATTATCAAGCGCGGCGCCGAGCCGCACGGGGGAGGCGAGGTCGTTCTCAGTCTGCCGCGGCTGATTCTGCAGCCCAGGACTTTGCATGCTACGGAGACGCCGCAGGTGGCCAAGATTCGCGGGATTGCATACTCGACGCGGGTGAGTCCGGCGAGCGTGAACCGGATTATCGAGGCCGCCCGGGCGGTGCTCAAGCCGACGGCGAGCGAGACGTTTATTTATTCCGATGTGGCCCGGGGCGAGGAGTCGGGCAAGTCGCCCGGGTTTGGCATTACGATTGTCGCCGAGACCAAGCCCGGGTGGGCCATTTCCGCCGAGGGCGTTGGTGCGGCTGGCGTGGTGCCGGAGGACCTGGGGAGACAGGTTGCGTGCCAATTGCTGGAGAACGTGGCCAATGGCGGTGTTGTGGGCCGCAACCAGCTCGAGCTGGCGCTGGTGTTTATGGTTTTGGGCAAGGAGGACATTGGCCGGCTGGTCATCAGCAAGGAGTGTGTCGACAAGAAGTTTGTGCGGCTGTTGCGATACATCAAGGCGTTGTTCAACCTCGAGATTGCGTCCAAGGACCACAGCGAGACGGAGCTAATGCTTACCGTCAAGGGCTCGGGCTTTGTTAGCTCCAGTAAACGAATCGCGTGATCCGCCATTTGCTTTATTCCGCGAATCGTGTAATGATAGACGACGAATTATGATCAATTTGTAACAAATGGGGGGTCTGGGGGGTTCCCCCCCCAGCTACGGGGGGTTTGGGGGGCAGAGCCCCCCAATTACACCAGGCTCGAGGTAGCACAAGGTCGTAGTGATTAGCGAGTGTATGAGTCTAACGAATGCTTAAATCGCGGCCATGTGGTCGACATCGCCGCTGAGCTCCGTCCAGTTGGTCTGGAGGAGCTCGGAGTACTTTACATTTTCTAATGCCCAGGCCTGGACCGCCTTGGAGACCTGGTACTGCGTGCGCTGGCACAGCACCATCTCCTCGCTCAGGCACTGCTTGATGAGCCAGTCGCGGTTGGTCTGGTGGCGGATGGCCTCGCGGTCCTTGGCGATGGCGGCGCGGAGCTTCTTGATCTCCGTTTCGCTGCTCGAGTTGGCGTTGCCCGTGCTGCTGCGCTCGAGCCCGGCAATCTTCTTCTCGTTGAGCACAATGCGCTGCTCGAGCTGGACAATGTTGTTCCCGCCCAGCTTGTCGTGGCGGGCAAACAGCTCCCGGATGCTGGCGACCATCTCGCGCAGCTGCTTGAGGTCCTCGAGCACGCCAATGTCGCTCGACCGGCTCTGGTCCTGGTGCAGCTCCTTGGCGGTCGTCGCATACCGGCTCGCCGACTCGAGCCCCTCACGAATGCTCGTATAGTCCTCTGTGCCGGCCTCGGGGTTCCCAGTGTTAGTATACAGGTCGGCGAGCGGGACGCGCAGCGCGCTGAACCCCCGGCCGAGCTTCTCGAGGTCGCCCGCCATGGCATCATTGCGCTTGGCTATGCGGTCTACGAGAATGCACATTTGCGAAATGATCTCCAGCGCGTCCTCGGAGCCCTGGCGCACCGCCCGCCACTTGCCGAGCTCCGCATCCTCGCTCCACTGCGCCTTGAACCCGTCGTCAATGACCCGTCCGGCAAACTCCTCCTGCAACTGGAACGATGACTGCTTGCGCCACACCGAGAGCTCCGTGTCAACGGTCAGAAACATCTGCACAAGCTTCTCCTTGCGGAACAGCTGGCGCTTGACAAGCTGGTTTACAAACCGCGACAGCCCGCGCCGCCGGCGCTCCAAAAAGTACGAGTCGGACGACAGATACCGCCCATCGACCGCTAACCGCTTGGGCGGAAGCACCGGGAGGAGCCTGAACGGGTACGTTTTGACCAGGCACTCCAAAAGCCACAAAAAGTCGCTGTACCGCCGCACAACGCTGAAAGTCTTGCCCGAGTCCGGGAACCGCCCGTCGATTTTGTACACCACGTGTCTAAACATGAAGAGCCCTTCTTTTTCCGGCACAATCGTGATCGAAACGGTATCCGGCGAGGTCGGCGTATACGTTTCCGGGTCAATTGTGCTCGCAGACCACGCTGTAGCGTCCGGCGGGACGCTGGTCAATGCTGGAGTCGACTGCGACATGATTGGCCCCTGAGCGCTGCTCTGGCCGTCGCTCAGGGACGGGGACTGAGACCAATACCGGTCCGTCGGACTCGTCGCAAAACTCGCCGACATGGCCTGCGCGCCTTCAATTCCTTCAAACGACACATCCGGGAGACTCCCTGTGTCGACCATGTCGAGGTTGAGATCAGCCTCGCCGTTCTGGGCCAGCCCCACGAGACACATGGCCACGTTCCACTGGTCCCTCGAAACGGGGCCGCTGCGCTTGGGCGCCACTATCGAGAGCACCTGGTCAATCTGGTCGGCTTCAAGGGGCGGGCGTGCCTTTGAAATTGTCTCTTGGAGCTGCTTGACAGTAGTGTACTCGCCTCCAATGGCGTGGGTTGCTTCCCAGGCAGCAGTGTATGAGCTGGGGATGGACGCCCCTGCCAGTACGCTTGCGCCGCGGTTCGCGGACCGGGCCTTGGGTTCTGGGAGACTCCATGGGCTGTTAGAGTCCTCCCCAAACAGTGACATGATGTATGTGCGACCGTTCCTTTTCGATTAAGGAGTGAGAGGTATGTTGAGAGGGTATATTGGGACCCCTACAAGGCCGCCCCTATTCCCCGCCTTGGAATTGCGATATTGGCGATAGGGACGCCAAAGGCTGTAAACGGGGGGTTGCAAGTGGATGCGATGGGGCGCATTCTGTCTTGTTATTGGCTATGGCTCGATATTTGGCACTTTGGTGATTTTGGCTCGTTATGGCCGGAGAGGTGCGGCTCATGCGGCACTCGCCAATCTGTCAATCTTGCATACAACAACGTGCCGATCTTTAAACGGGTCCAGCAATTCAATCTATTTCTAGCTCTTCATCAATCTATTTCTAGCTCTTCATCATTTCTAGCTCTTCATCAATCTATTTCTAGCTCTTCATCATTTCTAGCTCTTCAATCTAGGGAATGCAATTCATGGGCTCGATCTCTAAATGCTTTGACCATGATGTTTGCCAGAGTCGGCCCAAACGACTTGGATACGGTGTTATAAATGGGGTTCCTGAATGCAAACTCCAGGTGGAAATCGACTATGCACTTTTTCTCCTGGTTCGGAATTGGAACAATCGACCACTGCGTATATAGCGTTGTGAACAGAGGATGTTCGTTAGCGACTCGAGCCTGCCCGTTAGCCCCACCCAATCCACAGTGACCTATTAGCTCGCGGAAATCTGTTAATGAGATCTATTATTGTGATCCATTAATAAACTTGATCATTGAATGAATAGATTCATTCACTAGCCGCGATCCATCAATTGTCGTTTAAAGACCATACTTACTATTACGGTGCTATCGGAGCATTCAACATTGCTCTCAAAAGTCTCCTCAAACTGCTTCCACCCCACCTTGAGAAGGGCCTTTTCCGGCTTGCTTTGAGCATCAAACTTTGTAATCGTCGACTCCTGGCAGTACGGCAGGAACTGCGAATAGTGCTCTACATTCGAAACTATGGAATAAATAAGCCCCGGCGAGTACGGCAGAACCTTTTTAATAGAATATCTCTGCGGCTCGGATGCTGTCAGGAAAGATCGTCGACACTCGACTATGCTCTGCCGAGAGGCTCTAACCGTAGTTGCAATCATCAGGTACCAGGGCCCTGCGGGTGGCTATGCCGTGAAAAATGAAAAATGTCGGGAAAAGGCCGCCCCATGTGCCGGCCAAGAAAAACACTGCAGAGCCCTTGAAGCGTCTTGCCAAAGGACAGGTAAATTATTACTAGTTCTATCAAGTGATTCGTAGCCCCTGTCAGGCTGCTGTAAGGTTCTGCGGGTCAAGGCGGGAGTCGTTGCTACTTTTGGAGGTCCAATGGAATGACCCGGTCCATGACGCCGGAGTCATTCCAGACAAGCTTCAAGGGGCAGATGCTGCCGCTTGGTATTCCTGTTGTGTAGCTTCACAACTCCGTCTCGTGATACACCCGAGTGCATGGTACGGCATAGACTCTACGGTTACATCACGGTGAATCTCACACGCCCCTATATACAGTCACGACTCTTCATTGTCTGCATGCTGTGGGGATACCTAATCTGCATATCGGTTGGATTGGCGAAAAAAAAAAACAATTCAGTAATCTAACATGACTCCGAAGTGATAGCGATAGGCATGGCCAATTAGAACAGCCCTCCACGAATTCATGAAGGTGGAGGGGCGGCTGCACGGCTTGGCTCTTTCTCCGCATGCAGGCCCCCTATAGAGATGAAGACCCTGAATAGGGCTGATTCATCACAACGAGGATCATTTTGGTCTTTGGTTTATTTTGGTACCGCTATTTCGACCCTTGACTTTCTACGTATGTTGTTGGATCCTTATGACCCTTTTTCACCATCTCCGTGTACTCTGTTACGAGTCCCTGCCGCAAGAATAAGGGCCACTCACCCCCGCTTTTGCATACACTGCGCACGTTGAAGGCGCTATACGTATGTCGTGAGATCGATGCTACGTATTGCAGCACTGCTCGCAAACGGTGCCCCGACAATCCCCCAGGACTTACGTATGCACATGTTGCCGTGAAGTCGCTTAGAACGCCAACCTCCTCCCCCCTTTTGCCAGTACACGTAATTGCTGCTTACATTTTCCTCGTATTTGTTGTGCTCGATTGTGCTTGCCTCTGGTCTCAAATGAGGTATACGAGTTGCCATCTATACCCCATACGTACGTGTTTACAGCAGCCGGGGATTTCTTTTGCGGTCGACTCTGATGCCTTAGATCGTCATAATTCCTGTACATCTGTCATGCGGTCCCTTTAAGGGTTCAAGCGATGATCTTGCCTACAGGTACAGTAGAAATGCACTGTATACGGTTTCTCACACCTTGCGAAATGCCGCTACGTAGCGGCCGCCTGGTGAACCCATGGCTCCACAGCAGTAACGGACGCAAGCCGGAGGTGCAAATGCCGACGGCACGCATATCACCCCTTGGAATGTGGTCCAAGGACCACTTCCCAATTTGTAGCGCGACATGGCGACATTCTCAATAAGCAGTCACGACTTATGGAGCAGTGTCGGCTTTGGCGCGCGCACGCACGCAGTAGCAGTTGGGGACTACAAAAGGCGAAAATTTATCAATCTCTTTCCTATTCCTCGACCACCTCGAAGAGTAAGTTTTTTTTCCTAGTGGTATATCTTGATGAAGATGATGATAAAAAATTACAACGTTGAATTTCTTCGACTGAATTCCAATATGTGGAATCAAAATTTTCAGAGCTTTTTAACCCTGATATTCATCTCGGATATACCATTTCGTTACTCCGGTTACTAACCATTTCGCCAGTTTCTAGTTGGACAACAGATCAATAGATCAATACAGTATATAGTTGAAAAAAATTCTTGCATAGATCACGGAACTAGTACCGATATTGCCTGCACCATGTGTCGTACGGTTAGAATCTCTAGTAATCGTACGAGTAGAAGCCATATTCCCGTCATGATTGGATTGATTGCTCTTGCATTTGTGCGTCCGATAGATCCGGTACGCTGATAAGCATGGAATATGACGAAATTTCATTGGTTGTGTTGGCTGTTTTACCCAACGGTTGAGGTGACACATTTTTTTTGTATTTTGCACGGTGCAGCCAGACGTGTATAAAAGCCACCCGAGATACTCCCGAACTCCCTCCCTCTTTTTCCCACCACCTCTCCATAACATCACCAGGGTTTTTTCCCCACTCGTATATAGAACTATTTGGGTATAAAAGCGATCTCTAAGTCGTCGCTATCCATCTGAGCTAAAAATCGCGATCGCAAAGTCATCGTGCATATAAATCTATACGACCGAATCATCGTTTTCAGCGTTGAAGTCGTCGTCTCTCTCTACTAACTAATCACTAAAAAGCCAGCGATACCCTTACGCCTCTCAATAAGTCGGGTTTATTTATTTTAGAAAAATGGCTAAGAATTTGTTCCGCCACGCGGCCTCTGATACCATTGAATCGCTTTTGAAGCGAAATGCTGAATGGGCCAAGCGTATGAGCCAGAACCAGCCGGCACTGTTCCCTACGAACGGCCAGGGCCAGAACCCGCACATTTTGTGGATTGGTTGCTGCGACAGCCGAGCGGGCGACGGATGCCTTGATCTGCTGCCTGGTGAGGTGTTTGTGCACCGAAACATTGCTAATGTCGTCTCCCATGGAGATCTTAGCTCGTTGTCGGTGATCCAGTTTGCCGTGGACGTACTCAAGGTGAAAAAGATTGTTGTGTGTGGCCACTATGACTGCGGCGGCATCTGGACCAGTTTGACCACCAAGAAGCTTGGCGGTGAGATGGACACTTGGCTGCGACAGCTCAAGGAGGTCAAGGTGCGACACAGGGACGTGCTCAGCAAGATTGAGAACGTCAAGGAGCGATGCGACAAGCTTGTCGAGCTCAACGTTGTCACCCAGGTGCACAACTTGAAGCGAAACGACCGGGTGATGCAGGCCATCAAGACACGAGATTTGGAGGTTTGCGGTCTTGTATATGACGTGGCTTCGGGTCTGCTGAAACAGCTGGAGGTGCCGGAGGACAGTTACGAGGAGGACTTTGCCATCGCCGACCATGACGGTTCATTGCATTAATGTGTACTTGTATATTTATGATTATGATTTATTAGACGAAAATTCCATTTTATTTGGCAATCCTACTGAAAATTCAAAAAAAAAATAGTACTGTAGTTCGTTGCTGAGGTCAATGTTTCCTGCGGTGAGTTCAAACTACCGGCATTGATAAAAATATCACAGGCTATGGTCTCTGATTAGCGGAAAGAGTATGAGCCATCGTGTAAATTGTGGTAGGTAATAGCTAAGTTAAGGTTCAACGTTGTGGATTAGTCCTGCTGATACCCTGAATATACTCTTTGGTAGTCTCTTGACCACCATATTTGGCATTGCACTACGCTCTAGCGTTGCACCCAAACACGATGTAATGTCGTATCTGGCCACCTCGAGAGAGCCCGTAACAGATCACTGTACCCGTACTCTCTGGCCATCTAGTTCCGTCCCTCTGATGACAGCCAAGAAGCTTGTCAAAGTGCTTGGCTCCACAGTAATGGGCTCACCATACCGTCCATGTGACACAAAATCAGGCTATTCCCCAAGGGCTCAGTTGGCGTTATGGCGCAGGGAAAGATCTAGCATGGTAACCCCAGACCTAATCGGGATGTAATAATAGCTCTCTATAGGGCGCCCTTGGCAACTTGTCCGAGGTCTTAGCCCCAAGGGTCACAGCCTAACGGGCCCGGCTTCCTATTGCGAGGCAGGGACCACCCGAGCCAAACTACCCCAAACTCCTTCCTAAATAGGCAAGTCTCGCCAAAAAAAAGGGTTCGGCTAGATGGCCCCTCATCTCGGCTGTCTGCTAAATGCCCAGTGCCAAGTGAACGAAGCTTCCAAAGAGGAATCGTTTTGACAGTTTCTGTCAAGAGGACAATGTGGCAATATTCATTGGCGTCGGGAAAGATTTTTTCTTCGGAGCAGAGGAATTAATTAAATGTATGTACGTAGGTGGATAGGGTCCAGACGATTGTTCATGTACGGAAAACGGATCCCTCTAAGGGCTGTTCTATGAGGCGGAGATGCGCGGCCGGAATAACTCTTTAAACCATTTCCCCATTAGGCAAGTTTTGGTTCACGGGTTCGCCCATCGTTTCTTTTTCTCTTGCTTTCGCTTGGCCACAAAAGCAACGCCACAAAAAGCAACGTATTTATGGTTAAACTGGGCTTGTCTCAGACAATAGAAATATAGAAGACCTTGAAAAAAGCAAATGTTACTATTACAAACGAGGCAAAGACGAAAAAGACCGATGATATTTAAAGGCAAATCTTTTCTCCGAAGCCATCTCTTGATATTTTTCAACACCTATCAATAACATTCATCTACTTGACCTTCTACCAAAAGAAAGACTTAGAAGAGACTCGACAACTAGAAACGAGATACCCCGTGCACCCCCAATCTATTAGATTAACCTTTTGAACTATGGGTTTTAAGCTTATTAATAACGCTGGCCGAAGCGTTAACATCCTCAACGAGGATGACGACGTGAAGCGTCGAGCTAGTACCCACTATCATTCGCAGAGCCTGCCGTCTCTGCCGGCTCCCCAGGTAGCTACCAGCACCACTCCTCCAACGACCAACAACGTCCTCTATGGTGGGCCATATAGACAACACCCATACTACCACCCATCACCTTATTACACCCACCAACCACAGCCTCAGCCTCAACAGCAGCAGGCTCTCCCCTCTCTACCACCAATGACTGTAGGCGGCTACGCTCCTGTCACGGCCAACGCACCTATGCCTGCAGCACCCGCAACCAGTGCCTCTACCCCGGTCAAGGCTGGGAGCAGCAGCCCGTCGCTTTCCGCTAAGACCGCCAGCAACGCCAACAACAATAAGGGTCGTCCGGTCAAGAAGTACACTTGCCATTGCATGCGATCCTTCACTACCTCGGGCCATCTGGCACGACACATGAGGATCCACACTGGCGAGAAGAACTACGTGTGCCCTCAGGAGGGCTGCGGAGCCCGTTTCTCGCGACAGGACAATTGCATGCAACACTACCGTACACACAATGGCGGGCGAGGCCGTGGGGCCAATGCCAGCCGAACGCGACGGAAGCGAAATACCACCGCCAGTCCACCACTCAGCGCGGCAACCTCTTCTCCGGCGCCCTCCTCTGCGGCCACCCCTACGTCGGCGAGTGTAGCAGGGACCCCCCAGCCATACTATAGCCCACAGCAGCAGTATCAGCTGCCGCCTATCCAATACCTCTCATCTCCCCCACCACCAAGCCCTCCTGTTGCGCAAATGCAGCATCAGCGGCAGGATGAGATGCAGCAGCCACAGGGCCTGCCTCCGGCATCCATGCTCGCCAGTGCCCCGAGTTCCGCACCTCAGCAGCAGAAACAGCCCTCTGCGGCAGATAACAATCCGTTGAACGTCTTTGCGGGTGTCGCCATCATGCAGACCGTACAATGATTGCCCCTTTCCCCTCCTGACCTGATCCCCTTTTACCTGCATTTATATTTATTACCCGACTAACTGGTCTAACTTATTTGATGACGATAGAGATGTGAATAGTAATTCAACTTACCTAATACTACCAAAATGCCATACGGCCCACCAAATGTCACACAAAATGCCCCATAGCCTCCTCAACTGTAGAGCCGGGTCAGGACCGGGGTCACCAAAGTACCTCGTCCTATTGGCCCACCCGCCAACGGCGCTTTCCGGCTAAGCATTAGCTCGGAGGACCGAAGCTGCCCCACCGACGCGGAGCGTATCGTCGTAAGGACGGAACCAACCTGCTGCCGCAAACCCTGCATACTCTTCGCCGTGTGGTAAATCCCCAGAGTCGGCGGCAGAGCCAAAAGAGCCAAAATAAGCGTGAAACTTATGTAGTTCTGGAAAAATACCCAAAATAGCGATCGGGCTCGGATCCTGTCTCAGGGTATCGGAATTCTGCCCCCTTGCTATTGCTATTGTTATTGCTATAGGGTATAGCTATAACAGGTAACCGACATCCATTGGCTAGGAACATGGGAATTTTGGCGACGTTAACAAAAAAGAGAGCGTACAGGACGTGAAGCGTCGGAAAAGCAAAAAAAAAATAAACATTCGGATGTTCGGACGTTTTTTACGCCAACCCTATGTAAGGCCCTGTCATATGAGTGATATGCACGAGCGTTGGACCGTGCATGATGCTAGGCGGCGTGGGTCTCATATCCCGCCTTGGGGTAAAAAATCCCACTTTTCACTTCATCTGTATCTCTGAAGCGCTCGGCATCCAATAAAAGGATACAGACCACGCATTTAGCAAGTCTGGGGACTACAGGGTTGCTGTTTCGTCCTGAACGTGCTATAGTTCGAGTTCCGCTGCGCTCCATGGGGGTATGACCAGTTACAGTAACTTTTGCTCAGAGGTTTAGTTGCTTTTTGTTCAGGGATGCCTTCCGGTTTGGGATGATCATGTCTTACGTCGTAGGGTGTTATTGTGCATCCTTCAATGGCCGCAAACACAACAATCGTATTATGTTATGCATGGCTCAGATTGATCAACATGCTTTACCAGCCTCCTTAATCCCATTTTTTTTCACTTTTCTTCACTGAAGGGCATTTCGATAGTGTTGGCTATAAAGAATAACGCTATTAGGTGCAAAGAGAAATATGTGTGGAATGAGGTGGCTACTCAAAACCTGCGGTCCGTTTGCAACAGGGTCCTAAGGTAGTACGTGGTTCGGCGACGCCCGTTGTCGGACAAGTCCGAAGATGATCCCTTCTTATCAACGCGCACACACCAATCGGTTTTGCTCTCGAGGGTGACCCATTCGCGTCTGGCGCCTCGTAAAAAAAGACCCTTCCGCATGTACTGTGCGATGCAACCGCATACTCGGGCCGCGTTCTGTGTAGGGACGTACGACATCCGATAAAACGGCTGCAACTGTAGCCGCACGATGCCTCACTATATTCCCCACATTTTCCTCGTCTCACACAAACGCTGTCTACCGGGTAAATAGTCTAGATAGGCTAATCAGCGGGCCATTTCATCTTGTCACTCTTTCTTCATCTACATTATGCCAGGTACAAGAACTCGGCTATTGAGTCGAGCTATTGACAATCGGAGACCGGGAGTTTAGTCCCGATGATCGCCGTTGAAAATTTTTTCCTTAGGCACCGCGGCGATCATTTCCAACGCCTTCCGGCGACATAGACAATACGACACACTGCAACATTGTAAAAATTACTATTATTACGAGCGTTGATCTGTACGATTATTTTTTAATATGTAGAAAGAAAAGATTTTCCTTGCAGCATGCCTCTCAGTTTATGCGTGTCAATGACTGCTCACCGAGATCTTCAGTCAATCCATTCGGATCAATTTCCTCCTACGAATAGCTGGATAATCGCGCAGGGTGGCATTTTCAATCTCGGGCTTATGGAAGCCCATCTTCCGGATTGTTGATTGCTTCTATTAACCAATTATGGAAGTGGTCAAAGCTATCGGTAGCGTTGCGACAGGATTTAGCATACGGTATTGCGTAGTAAGAGTAAAAGTACTAATTAGCATACATTGATGACATGACGTACGGCTCTGCTCGCTGCTGGTATTGTGCGCTATGTAGTAAGTCTTGACTATCTATTTCGAAATAGCAGTTTTGTTCAGAAGACTTTGAGGAACGGACTTCACTGCGGCTACAGTGGACTGTCACTCATAGTAAGTACGTAGTGTTTACATCGATCTGGCGGTAGTGCCTACCCTTGTCGTCGGATATAAAGACTCTTTGCCATGATCTGCGGGCTCATCTTTTTATCCGTCGCCGGAGTTTGGCGTCTTCCTAAATCGCCGAACTCGCCGGACCCGGCGCCTTCGCAAGGCCTATAGACGTGTTTGTAGATCCACTTTTACGTTTTCACCCGCTCTTTGAATTCATTGACTGCTGCTTCCGGTTAGCTAGTGGCTATTTGCCCGTGGTGGCTCAGCAGTGACCTTCTCCTCAAACAATTTGCAGAGTTACAGTACCGGTAGTTGTAGCACCTTTGCCAGGTATTAAGATAGACTGGTGCAGGTTTTTTCCCCAGTATTCTGCGGAATAGTGTCATCTTATCGCCTGATCTGGTGCTACACGAACTTTCGCTCGAGAAGGAAGGGTTTCCCTCGTGCTATCAACACACGCGTGTTGAGTAATTGGCCCCATCTGTCAAATGGTTTGAACTTCATTAATTTGTTATAATATGTCGAAACGTCTGCAAAGCGGACAAACATTCGAGGTACGCAGTACTCTATAGAGCCTAACTCGGTCACAAGGTGGCAAAGGGCTATAAATACAGAAAATTCATTCATTCATTCATTCAGTCATTCCAAACATTAGAGGAAGTTGATGCGGAATTGCCTAATGATACGAGGGAAAACCACTATCCCTACCAAAGACCACTGCAAATGTGATCCCGAGGTGAGTGTGGAAAGTCTGAGCTATTCATTCATTCATTCATTTATTCATGCAAATGAATGAATAAATCGATTAAATAGATAGATAGATAATTCAATTAGAGTCTCTGCATAAGCTAAGGAAGACTATGGTCTCATATTGGGCTTTTTCCAGCCTGCTCAAAAACATTGTAACAGAAATAAACAAATAAATCCAGAACCAAACATTAGAGGAAGTTGATGCGGAATTGCCTATGGAAAACCACTATAGATTGTCGTGTCATCCTCAGTTCTCAGATCCACATCCTTGTCAACATCTGGATCCACCACTGGATCCACTACGGGATTCCAACATATCTGACGCTATTTGGAGATGTTAAATCAATAGTACTGCAAAATTAGGGAAGCAAAATCGACAATTTTTACGCCGCACGCGCCGCACGAAATGCGGCTTTTCAGCTATTTTTATATGAGCAAATAATTTCTGTTAATGCACATTGGTTCGATGGTCTAGTCGGTTATGGCATCTGCTTAACACGCAGAACGTCCCCAGTTCGATCCTGGGTCGAATCAGATATTTTTATTTTTTAATTATAAAAAATTTATAAAATATATGCGTGCGCTCCAAAAATGTAATTAATGCTGGTTCCGCGGATTGAACGCGGGGCCTTCAGATCTTCAGTCTGACGCTCTCCCAACTGAGCTAAACCAGCAGATAAAGTCCCAAGAAACGCATGTTAGACAATAATAACATGGTTTATGAGAAAAGCCGCACGCGCCGCATTGAATGCGGCTTATTTTTGATTGGATTTTTATGTATTGATGTCTTCTAGCCCTTAGGCTGCCTATATAGACAATAATTGATTAAATGAATGAATGAAATTTGCTGAGTACGACCAAACTCCGCAACGTCCAGCTGGCTAGCTATCTTAGGGGTGGTAGCTGTGTTAATCCGACTGGTACAGTTCCGGAGTGGACACGCGAGACTAAGCGACTGGTATCGCAGATTTAAGATACAGGGTGCCGACACTTTTTGCAGTTGTGGCCAATTAGTCAACACGCGTGTGTTGATGGCACGAGGGAAACCCCTTCTCGAGCGAAAGTTCGTGTAGAAGGGCGAGCGGTTGAGGTCGAAGCGGCCCCCGCTCTGCAGGTGGTGGAAGAGCTCGCCGCCGTTGACAAACGCGAGCACGAGGTAGAGCTTCTCGGGGCTCTGGCAGGAGAACTTGAGCGGCACGATGAACGGGTTGTCGATCTGGGCGAGCACAGTGCGCTCGGCGAGCGTGTGGTTCACGTCGGAGCGCGACACAATGTACACCAGTTCAGGCGATAAGATGACACTATTCCGCAGATTACTGGGGTAAAAACCTGCACCAGCGGCCGCCGTCGCCGCCGTTCGAGGAAATGACCCAGGAGGAGAAGGAGCGCGACGCAGAACGCATGTACGTTCTGGTTGAGTGGCTCGCGAACAAGGTCTTTCAGGTAGAAAACCCCGTGCATGTCGCAGCTCGCACCGGCCAGCTGTAACCTCTATTTATTCTGTTCGACAAAAGAGCACCACAGGGTATTGTATGGGAAGCTGAGAATTGTATCAAAGAATAATTTTATAGTATAATAGATCCTGAAAAGATAATAAAAAAAAAAGGAGGTACAGCGGCCAAATGAGGCATTCCGCCGATCACAAAACCTAACCAGTGTTGTATGCGGTATAAAAAGCTCTCGAAAATCCTTAAGAACTCCCTCTCTTCGCCCCTTTACACAACGGGTATTAGGTGAGTTGTAGTACAACGAATTTTTTTAGTGAGCTTATTTACCTAACACTAAGAAGCAATGGTTTCCCCTTTACTTCAACTGCCTTCGGAGCTGCTCCATCAGATTTGTGAATGCCTGATGGACGATTGTAACAGCCTTCAGGCTCTGAGTTTCACCAATAAACAACTCTACAACGAAGCATGTTCAACCCGCTTCAAAAAAATTACAGCCACATTTAGCGACCTTGGCGCTTTAGTGGTATCTAATGGCTCGCAGACGCTCGAATATGAAGACGAAGATATTGAGGGCATGATGAAGGCAGTGGAATGCCTATATACTCAATATTTCCGTGAAATAGAGGTTATAATCGCCTACTACAGGGAGGAACACGACAATCTATTGATGAAAATGCTTTCTATGGATCACCTGTCGAAGATTCATTTGTCAGTTCGAGAGATTGACGCTAAAACCATATGTGAGTTTCTGCCACTTATCCCGCCTTCGACTCAAGCTTTTATCACATTGTATGTCTCTTTTTTCATTATGGACACAGTGAAGAGGCTTGAGAATTTGATTCCTGAAGGTCCACCAAATGTGCACTTCATTGTCCATGGAAACGTGAACATATACAATGCCAAGAACTACCCGTATCTAATGGCACGAATGGAATGTCTTTCTCTCTATTTGACGAAGAGCAGTCCTGTCTCCGACGTGAACGCGGTATTAGAAGTCCCAGATAGTCTCAAAGAGATCCAGATCGTCACCGGTGGTACTCCGAGCAAAATAGTCGTGGATGGGCCGTGGCTAAAGATACCTCAACATGTCGAGTACCTGCAGGTTAAGTGTTCGTTCTCTGGTTCGAAGGCGCTTACAATCATCGGAGAGTCGCTGACCCGTCTTGAATGTTATCCGTTTCCACAAACAGTCAAGGTTGACGGTCAAATTACTGACTTAACGTTAGATCTCTTGCGCCTTTGGGGGGAGACCTCCGATTTCACTCCCCTTTTGCCTCAGAACTATGGAGTAACCGACCGTACAGATATTACCATAATAGCGAACGTTGGATCGTCGTTGCGTATTAAAGAGCTCATTCGTGCGGCTCACTCAACGTTGACAATATCTTACTACGGTGGTGATTTGAACGACCTAATGCGAACACTTGAGTCACAAGCGACAAATTCGCAATTGACTAAAATCAAATTTCGCACTCTTTGTAATGAGCCTGATATGTCGATGATAGAGTCGCTTGCAAAGTTTTCCGCAAACATGCCTCAACTCGCGGAGCTCATTGTTCATTACTCCGATAAGATTCGAAGCGTTGTAAAGTCTCGTGAAGGCGGCTACGCTTCCATAGACCTCAAGTGTTTGGCCAAGCTGGCTTCCAATTAGCTACAGTAATATGTCGCGATCAGGTGCCTAATTTTCACCGGTATCATTTGCTATATTTAAGTGCCAAAGAATTGTACTAGCCAAGCCTACGGTAATAAAATATCTTTCGCCTAATACCCGAATAAACATGCGGGCCCTAAACCTTCCCCTCTCGGCACGGCAGTTCGAGCGATTCACTTATCTCCTGAAGGAACCTCTTAACTCCCAGAGGCGGCACCGGTATTGAATGCGTTAGATTGCTTTCCAGTCGGCTGCACACAGGCCTGGGGGTTGGCCACCAGGACGCGGAATCGGGGGCCGGCTTATTACGTAGCGCGTGCTACCCGTGAAGCACTTAATTGAAGTGCATATGACTTGGTTGTACATTTGATAGAAACGTTTTCCTTTATCTCAAGAACAGAGCTATCCTATCATTTCTGGGCAATTGATCGGTGAATCTTTGTGTTGAATGCTTCCGGTTCTCAGGGCATGTCCAGTCTACGTTTTCCGCCACATCCCATGACAGCAAGCATCATCCTATTTTTGGCCAGGAGTCGATTGGATTTAAGCTATTGACCACTTGGGCTAATGGCGAATGAGATGAAAGAAATTTTATATGATAGATGAGTTAATTGTGAGGCTCTTCCATGTGCTGGCAAGTTTAAGCAGTTTGGTTGCTGCAACAGGCTAGATAATCTGCTCGACATTGCATCTAAGGACGCGCAATAATACGGTAGAGGATTGGGATCTGCAATTGAAGGCAGTCGCGTCACGGCACACAGGTTTTCCCTCGGGCTCTCAGCGACTCCATCGCTGAGGAAAATCGACCCCATTCTCCCATTTGATTTCGCTGCTCCCTTGGCTTTTTATATATATATTGTCGTCATAAATACTACCTGGTAGGTAATCATCCTCTTCTGGACTCTAATCAAGAATTATCTATCTAGGTATAATATAATATGTACTGTACTGTACAGTAATCATATTTACCCCGGGCAGATTTTACGCTATCTCCATTAATAGGAGATTACAACCATATATTGATACAACTAATAAATACCAGCATTCACGAAGGACTCAATGGTATCCAAAATAGTAGTTTTTAAATTTCTAAAATTTTGCCCATGTTCAGCGTTTGATGCAGATCGATCGATTTTAACGGCCTCAGCCCTGATATCTTCAACATCGACAGAGCCATCCAATTCAGCATCCAGCCCTGCAATATATTTATAATTTTCACTCTTGCTGACGAGTTCGACAATCTCGTAACCCACAAACTGGCCTGCCATCGCATACCAACGTTTGTTGTCTGACGCAGGATTTGAAATTGCATTAACATGAATTGCCGCAGCGTCTCGTACATCGACATATCCACCTCGGCTAGTCTGAGGGGTATATCCCTTCAGAAGGTTGTAAATGTAAGTATTCGACTCGTTCAAGTCCTCCGGGGTGGCTAATGTACCACACACTGGGCCCCAGATATACGCGGGAAGGATAGTTGTCAAAGAGAAATGTGGGTTGTTCTCCTTCATGAATTCCCAGGCGGCAAGCTCTGCGTATTTCTTTGATGCAAAGTATGCATCGGTCTTCCTATTTCTTACCGCTTGATCAATCGTGACTTTAGCCCAATCCTTTTCGGTGTATACATAAATTGGATCATAACCATCCCCATCGACATTAGCAACAACAGATGATGTAATCACAACTTTCCTAACATTCTTTCCATACGTTTCGGCAGCTTTCAAGGCATTTAATGTGCCATTTACTGCTGGATCAATTGCCTCTCTTTTCGCGTCCGAAACATCCAGTATAAATGGAGATGCTGTATGAATTACCGCCGTAATATCATGGTGTTTCCTGAAAATCTCAACGTAGCCGTGAGGGTCGTTGTTGTCTGCATATTCAACGGATAGATTATCCCACTTTCCCGCAGCGACCCGCTTTAAATCTTCAAGCTTCTTCTCTGCTCGAATTGTTGCTACAACAGAGTGATCTTGCCTCAACAATTCAGCAAGAATATGCAGTCCTAGGAAGCCAGACGCGCCAGTAAGTAACACCTTACCCATTTTTTTCGACTATCTGAAGGCAGATGTGCTTGCATTCTCCAGCTTTTATAGGAAACAGCCGTAAGTTGACGTAACGTAGGGCGTGTCCCTCACGACCATATTTGAAACACAACATCTATCAAACAAAGTTCAACTCTATTGTAAACGGAAACGGATGATTTTCGTGGTCACACCATAATGTATTTGTGAACGAAAAGCAAAAGACCTCAAAAATTCTACAAATGAACAATGTAAGCATAAACTATTTTAGAATATTATTTGCTCACAATATTACCAGAGCCCAGAGTCAACAAACGACTGAACCGTGTCCAATACAGATTCCTTCAGGGATCTGAACACTTGCTTGTGCTCACTAAACGAAACAGAGCTGTCAAACTTTGGCAGGGCCTTCCGCACCTCCTCAACATTTGTTTCATCTGGCTGAACAGCCAATCCAGCCTTGAACTGTTCATTTCCGGAGTCAGCAACCAGCTTGACG
Organism: Blastobotrys illinoisensis; assembly: GCA_030558835.1. Classification (NCBI taxonomy): domain Eukaryota; kingdom Fungi; phylum Ascomycota; class Dipodascomycetes; order Dipodascales; family Trichomonascaceae; genus Blastobotrys; species Blastobotrys illinoisensis. Next base: position 32,595 of record JAKTQJ010000072.1, on the reverse strand, counting down.
AGGTCGTAGCCCACGAATCCACCACCGACGGCAAGCCATCTCTTGTTGACTGCAGCTGGATTGCCAATAGCATTAGCATGAAGCTCTGCGACATCCTGGACATGAACGAAAACGCCCGCAGACGTCTGCGGGGCATTGCCCTTGAGGATGTTGTAAAGGGACGAATTAGACTCGTTAATATCTTCTGGGGAGGTCACGTCCCCGAGCATCCGGCCAAACACGTATGGCGGCAGAATAGCGGTCATGGTGAACTTGGGCTTCTCTTCCTTCAAGAAGTCCCACGCAGCAATCTCGGCATATTTCTTGGATGCAAAGTACCCCAGAAGGGCAGGATCCTCAACAGCTTGCTCAATAGTAACCTTGGACCAGTCCTTCTCAGTGAATACATGGTCTTTATCGTAGCTGAGAACGTCAAAAACAGAAACGACAGAGGAGGTCAAAACAATTTGCTCGACCGCAGGCCCGTGCTCCTTAGCGGCCTTCAGCACATTGACCGTTCCATTGATTGCGGGGTCAATAGCTTCTTTCTTGGCATCCTTAATACCGTAGGCAAACGGTGACGCAGTGTGCACAACGACCTTAATATCAGGATGGCCCTGGAAGACCTTGTCATACCCATGGGGCTCGTTGTTATCGGCAACATACTCGACAATAAGGCTTCCCTTCCTTCCCTCTGCAACTCGCTTCAAGAGAGGGAGCTTCTTCTCGCTTCGGATGGTAGCAACTACAGTATAATCCCGGTCAAGCAGAATACCAAGGATATGGAGAGCAATGAAGCCCGAAGCACCAGTCAACAGAACCTTCGACATTGTTATTTGCTAGGATATAGTATTCGATTGATAATGTTATACGTAGAGAGCTTCTCCTCTAGCTTTTATACTTCGGTATCACAATGGTGCCCACCTTCTTATTACAAATCTCTGGTACTGCCTTGATGCCTGACTGGCAGTATATTCTGCAGAGTTCGAAAATGTGCGATTCTTAATTAACCATCGAACATTACAAATCTGTTTAACTGAAAGGTAACGAGAGAATGAAGATCGACCTCGTATAATGCCTGACCTTCGCTGAGAAGGTTTCAGTTACGTAATACGATGATTACCCAAGTTGAGACATTGGGTCAACATCCCCCAACTTGGATTTGTAATACGACCGAAGGGAGTTACCTCCGTTGATTTTTGGTGTTGTACTGCGTATCGGGTACAGTATTACAAAAATAGCGGAGTTAACGATCCCCGAGGGCAGGTAATAGCTTCGGGACTCCAATTCCGATAGTGAAATCTACCTACAGTATATCGTTAACCATCAGGTGATACGGGACCTAAATGGATTGGAGGAGCTGTACCAGAACAAGTGGAGCCGCAATAAGCGAATTAGAAGCCATTGATCAATTACAAGTTACAATAATAGACCGTAATAAATATGAGAGATGTAGAGTTGTATATCCAATTTGAGAACCGTGCTTTTCGGCATTTAATCCAAGACTATGGGCTTGGCGGTGAGGGTAGGGGAGGTGGGCGGGATAAGCTTTGTTGAACATAAGGACCTAACATTAACACAACCCCCGTTAACATTACACCTCTTACATGCATACACCCTAGTATACGTAGCGGGGTGACACACGAGCTGGTCATCAAGCAATTAGTAATTACGACTTACTATGCACATGGAAGGAGTTTAAAAGCCGGAGCATTTCTGATTCTTCTTCTTTTAGTGATCTTTCTCTCTTTACAGTCCTCTAGTTATACAAGATGGAATACGTTCGACTCGGAAACAGTGGCCTAAAGGTATCCAAGATCATCCTCGGTGGGATGTCCTTTGGCTCTAAAAAGTGGGCCGACTGGGTTATCGAGGATGAGAGAGTTGTTATGGAATTGCTCAAGAAAGCCTACGACTCGGGCATCCGAACTTTTGACACTGCTGACATGTATTCTAACGGCCAGTCCGAAGTCCTGATCGGTAAATTCTTGAAGGAGTACAATATCCCCCGATCTACCGTGGTTATCCTTACCAAGATTTACTACATCAGTGATAACGAGAATGGAACTCCGCTTACTGTCTACTCACAAGACCCGGAGTTCGAGAATAGAAAGGGCCTTTCTAGGAAACATATAATGGACGCAGTTGAAGGATCTGTGGCACGGTTAGGAACCTACATTGACTTGTTGCAGGTGCACAGATTCGACCACGAAACTCCCATTGAAGAGACCATGAATGCTCTGAACGATGTCGTCAAAAGCGGCAACGCGCGCTATATTGGTGCGTCTTCCATGAGAGCTTATCAGTTCGTCATGATGCAGGAGTGTGCAGAAAGGAATGGATGGCACAAGTTTATTTCTATGCAAAACTACCACAACCTGCTATACCGTGAAGAAGAGAGAGAGATGATCCCATATTGCAAAGCCACTAATGTCGGGCTGATCCCATGGAGCCCTATTGCTCGAGGACTTTTGGCAAAGCCAAGGTCTGTAGAATCTGAACGGCTCAAGAAAGACAAATATGCTAATCTCTTTGCGAGCAAGTACTCGCAAGTAGAATGGGATATAATTGACCGTGTTGAAGAGGTTAGCAAATGGAAAGGCATTTCAATGGCCCAAGTTGCCATTGCCTGGAGCCTATCGAAGGGGGCCACGCCTACGCTGGGCTTCAACAAGCCAGAACGTATTGATGACGCAATTGGTGCTCTCAATGTGAAGCTTACGGAGGACGAAATAACATATCTAGAAGAGCTCTATGTGCCTAGGCCTGTTGAGGGAATGGATTAGCCATGAACTGATGGCCCTCGAAATCCTTTACAACCTGCTATATATTCACATAGCACCTTGAGAACGTGCAATAAATCTCTAGGCAGCGTTAGAAATAAACCAGCTGTCTACCCATATTACGGTAATTACTGTACTGTACCTGGTAATTCTCGATATCGATCCTTGCAAACGTGTAGAATTATAAGTGCGGCTGAAGCAAGATGCGATCCGGGACGGGATCCGGTTTTTGCAGAAAATTTTCCGGGCCGGGAATTTTTTCAGTTATCAAATTTCATCAGTGTCGCTTTGGCCTTGATAACTCCATTTGGACCATAGAATATGCCTTCAGAAATCCATGCTGAAGAGAATGCTCCAAAGGAGCTCCAGGATCGGTTCCTATTTGAGCGCCTGGATAAGATCCGTGCCCAGAAGAACTCTAAGCTCGTGAACCAGAGCCATGTAAGTTGATTTAACTGGTTGTTTGAATCTCGTCTAACCAGATAGGTTGCACTAATTCTGTCTGCTGTAGAGGAGAATCTTGAGGAAGACAAGGCCGAGCGTACAGCTTCAGCATATTTTGTCTCCTTCTTGGCGCTTGTCGAACAGGCTTTCAGCGGGACCGTTGACCAGCAGCTGGCCAGCTCTGCAGTCTACCTTCTTGATATCGTCGCTCCGTTCGCTTCAGCGGCGCTTTTGAAATCAAAATTCCCAGTAATCCTTCAGAAGCTAGTGCCGGCTTTGATTAGCGAAGACTCGACCCCGGCTCTTCTGAGATCATCTATCGGGGTGCTAGAGGCACTTTTGTTGGCTCAGGATGTTCAGGGATGGCAGATTCCAATGACTGAAGTCTCCCCAAGACAGGCTACCAGTGGGCTACTGCAGCTGGCTGTCGACCCACGGCCAAAGGTTAGAAAGCGGGCCCAGGATGCGATTAACCGAATCCTCGCCAACCCACCACCAAGCCCCAAATTGGAGCACCCAGCGGGTGGTCTATGTGCGGAGTTCAGTCTACACAACGTCAAGCAGAAGATAGCGGAGGCCAAACGGTCGAAAAAGAGTGACGAACACAATGCCGATTTGATCCACGCTCTACAGCTGGTTCGAAGTATTACTGCTGCCAACAGTTGGCCCATGGACAAGATGGAGGTTCTATGTGAGACCCTGCTTTCTATCTCCAAGACTTCTGACCAATATCTAATTGTCGCGGCCTTTGATGTGTTTGAAGCTGTTTTCAAGGGCATTACCGATGGTGAGGTTAACGGCCCGAAGCTCAATAAGATCATTGATGCAATTTTTGATATTATCCCCTCTAAGAACGACGCTCATTTGGCTCCGGCTTGGCTGGCAGTAGTTGCCCAGGCAGGTGAGTCGTATGCATCCCTTCAACCTGTAAAGGCTTTCAACAAGCTCCCGTCCATGTTCTCGACCATCATCACCTTCATGGAGTCAGAGAGCGAGAATGTCCACATCTCTGCATCGCAGTGCCTGGTTGCGCTGGCTTCCACGGCTATCCCTTCGGAGGTTCTCTCCATAAGCGACAAAAAGACTGTCAAACAGTCGGATAAGATTCTGGCACAAATCTGCGAAACCGTGCTTAATCTTCTTCACATAAAGTACATTGGGTCATGGAAGGAATCTATGGAAGTGCTGGTTGCTTTGTACGACCGGCTGAGATGGCGAGCAAACCCCCACCTTATCAGTGCTCTCAAGGTGGTTGGCGCCTTGCGATCGCAGGATAATTTCGAAGGCAGTGAGGCTGCTGACTTTGCTATCGCGGCTGCGATCCGGGCCTTGGGTCCTGAAGTTGTGCTTGAATGCCTCCCGTTGAACCTAGAGGGCAACAAGGACGTTAAGGCTTGGCTTTTGCCATTGCTGCGTGATAACGTTCAGTTTGCACGAATCGGCCATTTCATCAACTACTTTGTTCCATTGGCTGACAAGCTCCAAGCCAAATCTGAGCAGTACCAGGGGGGGTCCGGCGATGCTGCCGCTGTCCAGGCTAAGCTCTATTCTACACTTTATGACCAGGTGTGGTCACTGCTTCCTCGGTATATGGATATTCCTGTTGATCTGAGGGATTCGTTTACTGACGACTTCGCTGCCCGTCTTGGAAAAATATTGTATGCAGAGCCCTACTCTCGATCGCGAGTTTGCCAGGCGCTCAAGCTGCTGGTGGAGAGCAACCGAATTCATGGTGACGACAGCATGGCTCTTGACGATGAGGACTTCTTGCTGTTGGAGCGGCTACCTCATTCTGAGGGGCAGAAGAATCTCGAGTTCATCTCTCAAAACTTTGCGTCCAAGTTCCTCACTGCGCTGTTTAATGTGTTTATGGAGACGAGCTCGGATTCTAGGGGCTACATTCTAGAGTGCATGGAGACCTATATGAGCATAACTCCACCAAAAGAGCTGGAAAACAGCTTTAACCAAGTCTCCACTGCGCTATTTCAGGAGATCCAAACAGCTTCCGCTGACAACAAGCAGAAAATGTTATCTCTGATGGACATTATCGTTGCTATGACTCCATTCCTACCTGCCGAGTCTCTGGCAGCTCTCAAGGGCATTTTCACGAGTTTGGTGGTCCGAGAGGATGAGCCATTGCTACAAAAGAAGGCATTCCGTATCGTGTCTAAGCTAGCAGACACCGAGTCCGGCCGAGGATATATTAGCCATGCCATTTCCGAGATCGAGCAACTCTTTGTTGGTGTGAGGAAGAACGTGAGCGCGCCTGCTCGAGGTGCAATGATCCAAGCGGTCTCCAAGATTGTTGAGATCCTCCCACAGGACCATCTCTATTTCATTCCATCTCTTCTGCCTGAGACCGTCCTTTCCACCAAGGACGTCAACGAGAAGACTCGGGAGAATGCATTCAACTTGCTGGTTCAAATGGGCCACAAGATGGCACAGGGCGGCGTTGTTCAGCAGGCTGCTGTACCTGACTTTGCCGACGACGCACCAAACGCTGAGGCGTCTCTGAATGAGTACTTTACCATGGTTATGGCCGGTTTGGCGGGAGACACTCCACACATGATTAGCGCGACTATCACTGCGTTATCGCGAGTTGTGTTCGAGTTCCGATCTGAGATCAATACGGATATGCTGAATGACCTTGCTGAAATTGTGTCGAAATTCCTTGAGCACAAGAGCCGGGAGATCGTCAAGTCGACTTTAGGCTTTGTCAAGATTACATGTGTGTCTCTGCCAGTAGAGATCGTAGAGCCACGGCTCAAGGAGATTATCGCTGACTTGCTTGTATGGTCGCACGAGCACAAAGCCCACTTCAAGTCCAAGGTGAAGCACATTATTGAGCGACTCATTCGACGATTCGGCTATGATACTATTGCAGCCAACTTCCCCGAGTCTGACATGAAGCTTTTGACCAATATTCGAAAGTCCAAGGAGCGGGCCAAGCGACAGAAGAAGGCTGAAGGAGAAGAGGAGAATGAGACGCAAGCGGGCAAGAAGTATGACAATGAATTCGACAGGGTTGTATATGGCGACAGCTCTGATGAAGAGAGTGACTCTGACGTCGAAATGGACCAGCGGTCATCTAAGGGTAAGTCTAAGGGTGGTGATAAGTACATTGTTGAAGGTGAGGACGAGCCTCTTGATTTGCTTGACAACCGCTCCCTTGCCAAGATTTCCTCTAGCAAGCCACGCCAGAAGAACAAGCCAGCATTCAAGGAGTCGGCCAAGTTTGCCAAAGATTCCAAGGGTCGAATTATTGTTCGAGAGGAGGATGAGCTTGATGCGGCCGCGGCTGCACAGGATCTTAAGAGTGGTATTGATGCCTATGTCAATGCTATGAGACAAGGTCCCGTCAAGGGCCAGAAGAATCGACTCAAGTACAAGCGATCGAGCCGACATCGAGAGGACAGTGACGATGAGGGGACTGACGATGAGCGGGAGACCAAGTCGAAACCCCCGTCCAAGTACTCACGACCTCTCAAGAAGAAGATGCCCAAGCGGGCTAAGCTTTAAATGCAGCACTATAATGGCACTCACTAGACTCTTAATGACCTAAACAGTTTGGAATAGAATTCTAATAATATAAAGATACATGGACCCCTGGTAGTCCGCGTACACTACCACTTCCAGCAACTGATCACCAAGGCAGGTGAAGAAAAGCTAGGGTCCTGAAAGCACATGAATCGCACATTCGGTATCAGGTAGCTCTAATAAACGAATAAAAAATAACAAGCTCTTTCTATGCAGGACGGCTTTATATTTCCAGGAGTGTAATTATGGCGTGCAGCCGTCACTTGATCTCACCCATATGATCGACGGCAGCTATACATCATAACAGCCATTGACAACGTTATCAGTCTATGTACCGAGTACAAATAGGCCACCTAGCAGGTAACAACAAGAATACAGGCTTCTAAACTTATCTCACTAATTTCTAAGGCATCGCGATTGCTGTTAAGTTAAGTTAGGACAATTAAGTTAGGCACACGGCTGTACTAGGCGCATGGACACCCCACAGTGAAGTGAACACTTTCTTGCCCGACGACTACCATAGCAGCGCCTCTTCTTTTATTGACATACATTGCCGAGGCAGTCCTACAAAAAGGCTAAACGAACGTACCAGGCCAAACTAGCAACGATGGCACCGTCATGGTTGCCGCAGAATATCCAGAAGCGGGTGTTTCGCTACGTGCTGAACAAGCTGGCTCTGTTCTCCAACCTTGACCTTCACAACCTCGATGTGTCTCTGGGCACCACGCTGAGCCACCTGGCCCTCCATGACGTCCAGTTAGATACAGAGAAGCTCAAAATACCAGGGATATATGTACGGGATGGCAAATTGGCCAACGTGGACATTGTCCTGGAGGTGGTCGGCGGAGTCACTATCAAGGGCAAAGGCATTGAGCTGACGGTGGCACTTTCGCAACGTTCCAACGATCTCAGCGAGCTTTCGGAGCTGCTCCACCAGACGACAATTGATATTGCAGAGAGTATTATGGGTCAACAAGAAGACGAAGAGAGCCCAGAAGGAGAAGATACCGCCGAAGAGGAAGAGACTGGGTATGGGTTTGGTGAGTTTGGCGGCGTGGTGTCGCGAATGGTGGATGCAGCCGTGTCACAGCTTAGAATATCACTAGCGGATGTGAAGGTCACGGTAGTGGCAGAGGAAACTACTCTTGCCGTCAATGTGGACAGCATAGAGTTCAGCACAGGTTCAGATGGTACAAGGCGGCTTGCTCTAGGCAGGTTCACTGCTGGGGTAGTTTCCGAGAATCAGAGGCGTGACTCAGTTTCGTCAGAGTCAGACTTCTCCGACGATGACAATGAATTGATGCAGAGCACTCTGTTTTCGCACGAGCAAGCGAGCTCGATGTATATGAGCGCCATGAGCACGGTGGTAGAACCCAAGCAAGTGGCGGTGACGCCAGTAATGGTGTGTGATGGGGGAGCTGCGATATTTCAGTCCCTTGCTCTCTCAGAGCTGGAAATCGAGTTTGGTAATACCACTTTTGAGGTTGAAAACATACCAAAAGCACTGGTACCTATTGCCAAATTTGTAAGCAGTGAAATAAAGAACGCCCAGCGCATGAAGGAGGAAGAGAGGGTACCCCTTCATGACGACACTGTGGAAGGCACTGACCATTTCAGCTTTAAAGCTTTGCGGATAAAGTCAGTTGCGCTCGAATTTGGTGGAACACTTGCTGTTCGCTTGGAACTCAAAGGGTTTGACTTCATCGCCGCTGATTCTGTAATTGTGGTACCCAAGATTGAGATGAAGCGGGGCGATGACCTTATTTTCTCGTTTGAAGATGAACCCGAGAACAACAACCCCGATCTAACGGTAAAAATGAGTCCCGAAAATATTACAATACTGCTGCCAAAGAAAGCATCATTTGAACTGATAATGAGTGACATAGCTGAGCTAATTCAAGGTGCGATTGGCTTGGGCGAACTTGTCGCCAAGCTGGACATTCCTACCCCACCTGACCAGCCTCCTACCAAAATTAACGGCCAGACGAATGCGATTAAGGGTCGAATCAACACCGGTCAGCGCAAGTTAGAGATAGAATTAATGCCGCTGAGCATAGATTCCGACGTGATCAGTTTAGGCTCCAGCCGTGTGGAGATGGGGCCCTCCGAGTACGTCGAGATTGGCCCGAGTCAGTTTAACTTGAGTGCTGACACATCGACGGTGGTAAGGTTACAGGATTCTTCGGATAAACTTGTGCGGATAAAGAAGCTGTTTTCCGTTGACCAAATCAAGGTCAATGTGTCGCAAGGCTCCGTTGCTGCATTATTCGAGGACTTCGACCCTGTCCTGGGATTGTTATCAAACACAAACTTAACCCAGCATTCTGAAGCCTCTAATAGGTCCCCACAGGTCAAGTTTACCGAAGAATGTACACAATTCACTGCCCGTGTTAAGAGCATAAACTGTCAGATTATGCTCGCTGGGTCCCTGGGCACTTTCGACGTGGATATCAATGACTTGGAGGCAAATACATTACCCGGCGACCGTATGCAAAGTACACTGGGAACTGTATACGTTACGCGGGACTTCAGTGATATCGACTCGAGCGTCAGGTACGAGCCAATACTCCACAGTGCGAATCCCTCTTTGAAGGTAAGTCGTCCGATTTTTTTTTTTTTTTTTTTTGAATGCGAAAATGATTACTAACTATTCAGGATCGTCCTATGGTCTCGATTGACACGAAGGGAGGGCGATTGTCAGCAATCAGACTGCATAATATTTCTTTCGAGTATCACGTCAGATTGGCGCAGTTGTTTGAGGAGAAACAATCCGAGCAGGAAGATGAATCAATGGAGAACTCTACTGATACAATCAAAGATGATGAGCTAAACATCCCCATTTACATTATCGATTGTATGGTTGGTCTAAACCCACTTGGGATCCCATCGAAGGGCCAATTAGTTTTTCGAGATGCAACTTGCAGGCTCCAAGGGTCTCTTCGAGGAGGTATCAGCTTTGAAGGCTTAGTACGAAAGTCGGCGCTTTTGCTTGTTGACGACATTGCATATCTGGAACCAATAGGAAAAGATGACTTGCGACCGGGACGACGACAAACTCCAGTTCCAAGGACTGCAGACCAAGTATCTACGCTGAAAAAGCAGGGGTATAAACAGGCCGCATCAATACTCTCTATACGCACGAAGGCTATGCTTTCGCCGACACAGCTACCTCGGGTCCAGTTGGAAGTGTCATGCGAGCTTATATCGCTAGAGACCTGTGCTGACTCTACCCAAACGCTGTTGCTTTTACTCAACGGACTGAAACCGCTGGTGGAGGACTTAGATAATCTGGCAAAATTCCAGACAGAAGTTCTTCCAATTAATGTTTTTGAAGATATTGCTGAGGACCAGTATGTTAACCCGAAGCGCTATGGGGCGGGATTCGATTCGGATATTAGCGGTAATAACGACTTCGTTGCTGACGATCTGCCATCTAACCTGGACTTTGTCGAGAGCTACTATGGTGACAAGGTTACTCGTTCTCAGTGGACTGGTCTTTCTACGTCAAGCACCAGCAGCAACCACACCGAGTACTCGAAAGCTGATCTGCTATTAGATCAGGACCTGAGCATGCTTGCAGCCCGAGGCAACTCAAGAGGGAGCTCCCGTAGAGCGGCTGTTTTTGAACAACGAGCACAAAGCTACGATTCGATGCTTGATTTTTCGGAGAACCACTTCGCCAAAGCACATAGTGGAATTATGATCGGAACCGACAATATGACCAATAGCAGCAGTGAAGAGGACAACAGTACTCCTGAGAGTGGGATCAAAAGACGGAGCAAGAGCATAATTCGAGTTCCTCCCATTCTTATCACTGTGCGAGACACGTCAATCGTGTGGAACCTCCACGACGGTTATGATTGGATTCATACCCAGGACACGATTAACAATGCAGTGAAGCGGGTGGAGGTACAGGCTGATGAAATTAACCGAGAAATGGATAGAGTCCGGCAGAGCCAAGTTCTAGAACGCTCAGCCACACCTACCCAAGCCACTTATGAATTGGCCCAGGCAAACGGGCAAGCTAGCAATACCGATGATGACGATGAAGATGACGAAGACAACATTCTGGAGTACGAAGACGATGCGGCCGTTCCAGTAGTGGGTGACTATCTTTTCAATTCCATATATATCGGCATCCCTGCGGGGCGAGATCCAAGGGAGCTACGACAAGTTATCAATGATGATATCTGTGACGATGAGAGTGACAGCATGAGCATGGCGTCTAACCACAGTGGATCGACGATTCGCAGCAATTCCAAGTCTATTGGAAAAAGAGGCCTGAAGCTAAAGCGATCGCGCCATCCAAAAGTGCGTATTGAATTGCATGGACTGAACTGCGATGTTTCGGTATTTGGGGGCGTAAATGACCTGCCTTCGCCATCTGGCCGCCGAAACAGCAGGTCTGGAAGAAAAGAAGATGATGACAACTCTATGCTGTTGAATCGTGTGGATATAAGAGTACGTGATCTGGAGATCATTGATAAAGTGCCTACCTCTACGTGGAATAAGTTCGTATCCTACATGAGGAGTGCTGGAGAGCGAGAGAGCGACGCCAACATGGCCCATATAGTCATGGACACTGTCAAGCCCGTGGCAAAATTGGCAACAAGTGAGATAATCCTCAATGTAAGCGTGCTTCCTCTTAGGCTCCATGTGGACCAAGATACGCTGGAATTTGTTACGCGGTTCTTTGAGTTTAAGGACGAGCGGTTTGTGGACCGAAATGCGCCAGAGGAGAAAGTCTTCATTCAAAAAATTGACGTCAAGGCTGTCCAAGTCAAGCTCGACTACAAGCCCAAGAAGGTGGACTATGCAGGTCTCAAGTCAGGGCATATTACAGAGTTTATGAACTTCTTTATCTTAGACGAGGCGGAGATGGTCCTGAGACGAATTGTGTTATATGGAGTTGACGGATTCCCTAAGATGGCGCAACTGCTACATGGGACGTGGATGCCCGACATTCGGTCGACTCAATTGGGCGATGTTTTGTCTGGAATTGCCCCGGTGCGTTCGTTGATCCGGCTTGGTAGCGGTGTAAAGGATCTGGTAGCTGTCCCGGTGCGGGAGTATCGCAAGGATGGACGGCTAGTGCGGTCTTTGCAGAAAGGAGCGTGGTCGTTTGCGCAGACAACGACCAACGAGCTGGTTAAGTTCGGAGCTAAGCTCGCGGCAGGTACGCAAACAATTCTGGAATCTGCAGAACAGGTTATGGGAGGCACGGGGGCTACTGCGAGGGCCGCTGAGATGGATCACCGGGTCCAGAGAAGGCAGCGGCGCGACAATAGCCGCTATGTGTCACCTTATTCCGACGATGTAGAGGACCTCGGCTACTCTTCGGAGGGTATTGACGCGGAGCTTGACGGGCGGTACGATAATGACGAAGAGGTCGAGAAGCGTAAGATCAGCCTGTATGCAAACCAACCGTCTGGCGTTGCGCAGGGCCTTCAAGTTGCATATACCAGCCTTGGGCGAAATCTCAACATGGCCAAGGAGGCGGTGTACGACATTCGACACCAGGCTGCAGAAAATGGTGGCAATGCACAGGTAAGTTGAGCGGAGCTGCTAAAATTGGATCGTGAAATTTTTTGGATTGTGCTAACTATCTACATAGGATGCCGCAGTTGCAGTGGCCAAGGCTGCACCAATTGCATTGATTCGACCCATGATTGGAGCGACAGAAGCTGTATCCAAGGCCCTATTGGGCGTGACAAACCAACTTGATCCTGAGCAAAGACAGGAAGCTGAGGAGGTAAGAATATTAGTATTTTTTTTTCCTATGCTAACCACGGTCTAGAAATACAAGCGCACTGAGTGATGCGCTTTACAAAATTTCCCATACGTAATGGTATGATTATGTACTGTACTGCACTGGTAAATGACAGAGTGTTATTGGCCTCTGCTGAGCTCAACGCACGGTGCCTCTTCAAGCAAGGGCCCTTGGGACTGCCCCTGAGTACGACCCCTGAAAATGAAAGAGGCACGCGCGCGCGCGGTCGGGAATTAAAACACCAAACCCTGCGACCCCTGAATGCGGAGAAGATGAAAGGAGACGAGAAGTGTACTGCGGAAGAGTACCATCGTGCACACTACGTTCTTAGTGGCCAACCGAGTGGGACAGACTGTCAACGGAATGCGGGAGTAGGTACATATTGGCATCAAGCGACTTACTATAGCGCAGCGGTGCTGAACGCTAATCTTTGTAAGCTCCAGCCATTCGATCTATATCTCGTCCATTATAGTTGGTATGTATTTACTTAGAGCGCATACTACTGTATTGCACTTTTGTGCCTGAGAGTGAGGACGAACCAACAACAACCAACAACAACCCAAGCCGTAGCCCGATATTAACTATTCCATTCACATTATCTACTCAGCACGTACGATATAAATAAAAGCATGATATAAAAAACCAAATAGTCCAAACTTAGTGACTTTCATTAGTATAAGGTGGAGCCAAGCCCATACACGGCTAGGCCCTGTGGACAGTTGTGGTGCAACCTCCCAAAATGGCCGTCGCACCAAAAAACCATCCAAAACCACAATTTCACGTACAGTGCGTTCGAAGGGACTTCAACGACAACAGGAGAGGGAGAGAAACATTAAAAGAAGGGCAAGCTTTTTGGTTCCATTTCCTTGCGACAGCAGGCTCAAAAACCCTAAGACGCGAACCTGTTCCTACGCGCTGAACTATTCATATTCAACCGTGTTTTGCATTCCCACAGACGTATACGAGTCGTTTAATTTGTGTTAAGTCAGGGAAAATCTCGGACTAGGTAAGAAGCCACGATTTTACTTATTTACTTGTTATGGATGGCTAACTTGGGCCAGTGAAGTCGCCGAGACGAATTTTTTACTGGTGTCTCTGTAGTGTTGTTGTGCCAAATGACGACCGAACAAACTGCCAGTAACACTAATAATAATCCCTCTCCGGAGAGCGACAAGCTAGCGCGAGCTATATCGCCGGGAGTGCCTCCGTCGCGTCCCGGGTCGCGTGGCATTAACTTTTCACGGCCGACGACCATGTATAGCATTGGCTCCTCCTCCGGCTCAGAGAGCTTCAAGCCTCCCATGGCGCAGTTCCACCGGCCCATGTCGCAGTATTCCGACGACAGTGGGGGCGGGGCGGGGGGGCAGGAGTATTTCTCTCCCGTGAACTCTCCAAAAATTCGACATCTCTCGGCCGAGGACACTGCCGGTGGTGTGTCGTCGCGAAAGAGCAGTAGCTCGGTTCCGGCGACTCTAAAGGCAGGGAATAATAGCTCCTACCCGAAGAGTCCGACGGCCACTGTGGCTTCGCTGGATTCGCAGCGACGGCTGTCGGACTACCCTCCGCGGACCTCGTCGCTTAATTACTCGTCGGAGAACGACTCCAATACAAATAGCGCTGCCCAGAGACGGGCATCAGATAACCCATCTACTGTGTCTACTACGGCTACCACCAACTCGAGCGAACGGCCAAAGTCGCTTAACCGCGCCGGTTCCGCCAATTACGGTAATTCGGCTCATTCGGCGAGCAATGGCAATGCCAAAGGGGATGACAATAGTAATGACAAGGCGGACGGGAAAGGGGAAGAGGATAGAGGCAAGGAAGGCGAAGACGGAAAAGAGAACAAAGAGAGGCGTAGGCCGACGAAAATCTGCAAGAAATGCGGCGAGCCCATATCCGGCCAGTTCGTGCGGGCTCTAAGCGCGGCGTACCACATTGACTGTTTTGTGTGTGCGGACTGTGGCGAGAAATGCTCTGCCAAGTTCTTCCCCATTGAGGCTACTGAAGAACAAAAGGCCAAGGGAATCAGCCAAATCCCGCTGTGCGAAAAAGACTATTTCAAGCGCCTTGAATTGCTATGTTTTGTGTGCGATGGAGCGCTCCGGGGGTCTTATATTACGGCCCTGGGGCGCAAATACCATGTCGAGCACTTTACCTGTTCAATGTGCTCGACCGTGTTTGGCCCCGAAGATAGCTACTACGAGTACCAAGACTCCATCTACTGCCACTTCCACTACTCTACTCTGTTCGCGTCGCGCTGTGAAGGGTGTCAGACCTCTATTCTCAAACAGTTTGTCGAGATTTTCCGAGGTGGCCGCGAACAGCAGTGGCACCCGGAATGCTACATGATCTTCAAGTTCTGGAACGTCAAACTGTCCCCAGATAGCGTGGGGCCGAGCTTGAATCCGCTGAGACCGCTCTCTCCAACAGCTTCGGCGCCTCTCGAGGAATTGACCCGGGAGGCAGTGGTTAAACACGAACGAGAAGTAGACGACAAGGTCTTCCGGATATGGACCGTGCTTTGTGGGTTTGAAGAGGTTACCGCATCATATATTTCGGATATGTTGCAGACTGCGTCCAGTGGACACTTCAACGAGGCTCTGGCAGCCACCACCAAGCTCGTGCTCAAAATAGAGACCCTTTTCATCGCCATCGATCATGTGTGTGCCCTTATAGACCCGCTCATCAAAACTCAGACCAAGGAGATGGGCGAGAGCACATACTCCAAGCTCGGGAAAGAGGCCAAGACTCTCTGTAAGAAGGTTGTTGGGTTCATGTCGCTTATCTCCAAGTCTCGAGAAAAGGGCGTTCACAAGATGGGCATCACCCAGGAGCTGCTAAATTTGGTTACAAGTTTAGCGCATTATCTCAAGCTGCTTATCCGGTTTGGCTTGTCCAACTCGCTGCAGTATGACCGTCAATTCCTTGACGGCACAGCAGTCGACGACCTTCTAAGCCTGGTGTCTTCCCACGAGGCCACGTCTAACACATCCAACCCGCTTAATAGCCTAGGAGTCACTGCCATGACTAGCGATCACTGCTATGCGTGTGATTTGTCCATTGAGGACCGGTGTGTGCGCCTTGGAGAACGTCGGTGGCACCTGGAATGCCTCAGCTGCAGCCAGTGCCATAAGAATCTGGGTATTGATGAACAAGCAGAATCTCCCACGCTGTTAATTGACCAAGCCAGATGGAGTTCTCCCCACAAGAAAGTTTTCTGTGTATCATGCGCCCCTGCGGAGGTGCGGTCTGGCTTCATACTGGTGCCCAAACTGCGGCAGTTTGTCTTCCTGCTTAAAATTGCTGTTGCTCGGCTTCAGCTTGTGCTCAACGCGTTTGACGCTCGAGATAAGAAGGCAGCTGGCACCACTAGTCCAATCGCAGACGGTACATCTAACGCACTCAAGAAGTACGATTCTCAGTCTTCCGATAACTCACAGAATGAAAAGGGTGGATACATGACAACATTGACGGATATTCGTCGTCTGCGTTCTACAAAGCTTGATAAGCAGGTGTCCGAGTCGTCTAAGCACGCTCGGCGATCGCACATTTTGACCATCCCCGACTCTGAGGAGGGCCAAATGGCTAAAAACGACTCGACCAACTCCCTTGCCCGTGAGGCCGCTGCTTCATCCAACTCTCTTATCACCACGCGCTCCGAGGAGTACTCCACGGCGCAGGGCGATAAGAAGAAGCGACATTACCTTCCTAGAAAGAACAAGAAGAAGGAGCTGCACATTGAAGAGGAGCCGAACCGGCAAAAGGGCCCAAGTCGACTGGACCGGACAACGGACCTATTCAAGAACGAAAAGTCGCTCACACTTGATGACATTCCGCGGATTGTTGCCGCAGAACAAGCGCGAGAGCAGCGGCCCAATGCATTCCGACACAAGGCCCGAGGCACTTCGAATTCGCACGCGGCCCCAGAACCAAAATCTGTTACTGACTCGAAGAAGGCTCCGCAGAAGAAGTACATTTCTGAGCTTAGTGAGGTGGAATGGTTCAGCATTCGGCACATTGCTGTGCTGCTTATGGAGGAGATTGTGTCGGAGTGGTTTACGCTGGACGAGCTGTTTGACATGATTGATGTGAAGCGCAACCCTTCACTGTGGGAGAAGTTTGGTAAGGCATTTGGTGGTGGCGGTGGAGGCAATTCTGCCAAGAAGGAAAAGAAGAAGACGGGTGTATTTGGAATGTCGCTCACTGCACTTACTGATAAGTATGGCGTTGATTCTACTTTGGGTGTTGGTCCTGGACCACTGAGGATCCCGGCCTTTATTGATGATTGTATTTCAGCCATGCGACAGAAAGATATGTCTGTCGAAGGTGTTTTCCGAAAGAACGGCAACATTCGACGGCTCAAAGAGTTTTCGGAGAAGATCGATAAGCAGCCTGATAAAGGCGGAATTCTCTCTGAGGAGAGTCCGGTCCAATTGGCTGCGCTATTGAAAAAGTTTTTGCGAGAGCTTCCAGAGCCACTAATGACTTCCAAACTGCAGAAGCTATGGATATGTGCACAGAGTAAGTTTTTTTTTGGGGGGTGGTTGATGTTGGTTACTAACAAATTATAGACGTCCAAGATCCAGAAGCTAGGAAACGACTGCTCCATTTGACATGTTGCCTACTCCCACGAACGCATAGAGACGTAATGGAGGTTCTATTCTTCTTCCTCAACTGGACCGCGTCCTTCTCGCACATTGACGAGGAGTCTGGGTCCAAGATGGATGCGCACAATTTGGCGACGGTAATTACGCCAAACATTCTCTACCTTAAGCAGAAGGACGGCTCACCAAATGCCGAGTCTGGGGATGCGTACTTCCTGTCTATTGAGAGCGTGAACACGCTGATCGAAGAGCAGAGCCACTTTGCCGAGGTGCCAGAGGACGTGATGGCAATTCTGCAGCACTCAAACCTGGCCAATGCTACTGCCGAGCTGACGACCAAGGAGATCCTGACCCGCTATGAGCAGTACACGAAAGACGAGGGAGCGCGTGTAGCAGCGAATGCCAACCAGGAGGGCCAGGCCAGTGCGGCAGGCCTGTCTGTGCCGCAGACGGCCGCTATGCGGACAACTGCCATGACGGACGTGGAGACCATGTCTCTGAGCGGGTCGCGGCCTGCGCCCATTCGAATTGACACTGAGCTAGCGCAGAAGATGGCACAGGATCACGAAATGTACCCTAGTATCAAGCGGGTGCAGAGTTCGAGCACCGACTCGCCAAACTCGCCAGCCCCGGCCTCTTGATGAACACAAAATTACACCTGACGAACTTATGATCTGCTACGAAGGTAATGACAACACTGCAGCAAAAATCTCAAGCAGCAAAATCTCAAGCACGAGAAAGTTTTGTACTATAGTCATTAATTAATAATCTCCACCAACCCGCCAGTTTAACTTGCCAGTGCATTCATCAAATTGCTCGCTTTACTTGTTACAAGTACACCTATTGTATCTGGTAACGACACTGGAATACAAAACACCTCAGGGCAATAATAAAATAACATTAGATGGTCAATTATAGTCATCCATGAAATAATCTCTCTCCAACAACCAAATATTGGAAGTAACATTTTTACGGCCCTTGCAGTGCTTCCACTATGCTGCCAATTTTGGTTGTACCGATAACTTAACCTACTGAAATTGTTTCTTCAACTGCGGCAGCACTGTAACAAATCCTCCCAACAGCGTTTGTACCATTTCAAGTTTCAATGGTATGCAATCTTAGCCGAGAGTGTAACCATTTCACGTTTCGATAGTATGCTAGCAGCGCAATCAAGGGTTTAGCAGATAGTCATTAAAATAATAAATTACTCGTCAACAAGATCCTGGGCGGCCTCATCGCCGCCTGCAATGGCCGTGTCATTCTGCACAGAGTCCGGCGGTCCCAGAATCGTGCCCTTGAACCGCGTCTCCTGACCAACCTTGACTTGCTTCTTCATCAGCATCGACAGCCACTCGTCGTACTCTGTGTCATTGGCCATCTGTTTCGCGCCGGCCGAAGGCATTGCCGTGCTCTCCGGCTCTGCCTTGTTTGCGTTCGCAGCCGCAGCCGCCGCACTAGTCGTCCCCACGCCCTGGCGCGGCACCTTGGATATCCGCCGCTGCTCTTCAGGCACAAAGCCCTTAGCCCACTCTATAAATAACTCAAACCCTTCGTTCCCCGACGGCTCCAGGTCGTGCGGATCGTCCACCATTGAGCGCGGGCGTATCAGCCCGGTCTCCTCCATTGCCAGCGCAAGGTCCTGTATTACCACCTGGTTCCGTCCGCTGAGATGGGCGAGTTTTTGCGCTTTAGTGGCCAGCAGGTCCATGTACCGTAACATAATGTCTGTGATGGCGTCGAGCAGCCACGGCGGGCACCGGTCGACACCGGCAGCACGAAACACCTGCGCACATGATATGCGCGACAATGCAAAAAAGAACTCTGAGCTCATCTCGCCATTCTCTGCCCTGTGTCGCTGATCGTGTCGTAACCACTGCCGGGAACGCGATGCTCTGCAAGGCCTTGCGAGTGAAAAAATTTGGTGGGGCGTTGGGAGGAATGGCGCGCGCACGCGACGGGACTCCGTCGCCAGGCTCGCCAGCGAGGGTGTGGACAGGTCATTAAACCGAGAGAGCGTGCACTCGAGATCCCCTGGGCCACCATCGAATTGAGGAGGAATGAGCGATCTGGGACTATACTCCGTCAAGGCGGTGTTGATTTTGGACAACGAGGGCAAGCGGGTATTTTCGAGCTACTATGACCCGCCGCACGCGCGCGATGCCATTGCCAATGATCTGTCGGCGCTGCCTGTGAAAGACCAGAGGGCGTTTGAAAAGGGCCTGTTCGCTAAGACCAACAAGCAGAATTCCGATGTGATTATTTACGACTCGAACGTTGTGGTGTACAAGCAGGTGGTTGATGTCATAATCTATGTGGTGGGGTCCATTGAGGAGAACGAGGCCATGCTCTACCAGGTGGTTGTGGGCCTCCGGGACGCGTTTGAGATTTTGTTAAAGCATTCCGTGGACAAGCGGACCATTCTAGAGAACTACGACCTGATTGCGCTGGCAATTGACGAGGCCGTCGACTGTGGTATTATTCTCGAGGTTGACCCGGTGATTATCTCGTCACGTGTATCGAGGGCGCCCGTCAATGAAACGCCGTCGCTTAACAATTTGGATCTCTCCGAGCAGGGCGTCAAGAATATGTTCAGCTTTGCCCGTGGGAAGTTGGCTGAACGACTCCGTCAGCAGTTCAGTTAGCTGTCTTTTTTTTTTATTTTATCTAATATATCTGCCCTTGCACCAACCGAGCCAACATCTACACCACCAACACTACCAACACCACCACCAGTAGCTATACAGCACAATTGTACTTGATAAGTTATAGGATTGACTACCGTTACTTTCTAAAATGGGCATTTTGTGATTAGAGTATTCGTTTTTTCGGTTCGTTCGCTATTTCTTCTTCTTCTTTGGCGCAGACTGGCCCTTCTTACCCTTGTCGCCCGACCCACTACTCGCAATCTTAACCTTGCTTACGGCTACTGGAAGCAGCAATTGAGTCTCTGGTACCGACTTGATGAGATCAATCTCACACGGCCATGAAAGCTCCGTGTCCGCCTCTGCTTTATCAATCTTAGGCGGCGGCGGGTTCGTCAGCGAGTAGACAATCTCTCGTACTGCTTTACCCTTCTTCAAGCTGCCTCCTTGCTGCATCTTTACTCGGTATTTGAGCCTCTGCATAGCACCCCATGGACCAAAAGTTGGCACCGCCGCAACTGGCTTGTCACCGCTAACAATTTTGGGCACAAGGCTGCCAAACGGATAAAGCATCTCCTTGGCAGAGAGCTCCGGCTGGGTCTCTTCTTCGGCAAGTCGCTTGAGCTCGGCCTGCTTGGCTCGTTGCGCCCGCTCTTTCTTGATCCGCTCCTGCTCCAACTTCTTCTTGTGCGCCGCCTCTTTCTCGGCCTTTGCCCGCTCAATACCCTTGGTTGTTCCCAGAAGCTCCATAGCTCGCCTTCGGTCTTCTTCGTCCTGGTGAGCGTACTTCGTCGCCATTTTCTTGAGCTTGCCCTTCTTACCTCGTACCTTGGGTGGCTTCTGGTCCGATTTGGCACTATTACGCCCAGATGTCTTAAGGCCCTCGAGTGCCTTCTCGATATCTGTCACCGTGGCCGAGTGGGAAGCCTTATCGTCGTCCGCCACAGCAGTTGGTGGCGGGGTGTCGTCACTGCTAGTGCTATCACTGACCTCAGCATCAACTGGCCGGTTTACGCTGGATCTTTCAGTTTGAGGCTCAGCAACTGACGGCGCATTTTCAGAGATCTGAGTGTCAGGGAACTCCTCATCACTGCTGTCGCTCTCGTCTGCATCGGGATTGCTTGCACCAGGCTCGTTTCCAACCGCTTCCGTTGATTCCGTCAAATCGGACACCGGAGCATCTTCGTCTGCCTGGTCAGGTAGCTCAGGAACGTACTTCTGATACTTGTCGAGGCTGTCCTCACCAACGAGCCACATGAGTCCAAAGCCCATATCCAACTGAGGAGGCGGAATAAAGTTCTTCTCGCCGTTTACAATGAGATGCGTAGTCCGAACAATTTCTCCCTTGTATACCTTTGGAACGTTGCTGTACATAGCCCACCATGGCGATGGGGCCATTTTCGACTCCCAGGCTTTGGTTGAAGCAGCAATAGAAAGAGCACCGGCTTGGTTCAAAGTCGAAGGAGGGACAATATCCACTTGCATATGGTTCTTGATAATGACAACCGCAGCCCCCTCGACACCATCACAGTGCACAAGCACATCATGAGGCTTAAAGAACCGCCGGAAAAGAAGCTCATTCTGCATGGCATCATGCCCTCCAATCACCAAGTAGCCATCTGAAGATAGGAACCAGTAAAACTTCTCAAACCAAAACGGCTCTCTGATGGCATGCATTGTCTGCTGGTTTCTCTCCTTTTCCAGCGTCTGCTTCAAGTCGCGCTTAATCTTCTTCTCGGCAGACTTGTATGCTTGGTCGGCGCTCTGGATAGTCCGTTCCTGCTTCGCAGCTGCAGTCTTCTTAACGTCAAAGTAGTTGCTTGCGTTGGCCCACGCGCTAAGGCTCAGATCGACCTCAACTTTGACCTTCGGAACAGTCTTTGGCGTTGCAGCGCCTTCCTCTTCGTCAGAAGAAAATCCGCTGTCATCTGCATCCTCATTCTCCTGATCGTGATCGACAGTGGGATCCGGCAAAAGAACGCTTATCTTGTTCTTTTTGAGGTTTAAGGGCAGAGCAATGACCTCAGCTACAGGGTTATCTCGCGATTTTTCCAGCTTGATAAGATTCTCAATGTCCACCCAGTCCATACTCTGCTTAAGAAGTCCCCGCACGGCCTCTGCAGCCTCCTCTACGAGCTCAGCATTGCTCAGCAGTGCATTGCCCATTTTCTCACTCTTCTCTTGCACATCGGTCAGGCCCTTGACTCGCTTATTCTTTTCTGCTCGTGCCGCCTTTAGTCTTTTCTCCGCAACAAGCTCCTGATTCGCGGCCCGCAACGAGAACTTCGTAGCTTCAATAGTCGAAAAGTAGATATCCACCGCTTGATTGTAAGTGGGAGTTTCAATCAGCTTATAATCTGGACCAGGGATCTGCGGCTTAAATGGCGAGAATTCGTGGTACAAGTACTCAATGTTATGAGGGTCAATTGAAGTGATGTCCTGTCCTGCTGACAAAGTTGAAGGCTTCTCTTTATCTTCCTTATACCGCGGATTTTTATTGGCGAGAATGTATCCAGGAACGGACGGAGATGAAGAAAGCTGTGACGACTGTGCCTTGGCATCCTCAAGTGCGGCGACAATGGCGTTCACCTTGGTGTCCAAGTCAGCGTATACTTCGGTGGCCTTGGCATTCGGATCCAGCGAATGGCCAACCAATGATGCCTCTATGAGGCCGGTGGCCACGCCGGGAAGGTTCATATAAAGCACCTTTTTGAGCGACACCATTTTAGTTTTCCCGACCCGTCTATCGGTTGCAGTCTTGTGCTGCAGAGGATTCTCCTGTGCCACATTATCCGTCGACTCGTCATTCTCATCTCCTCCCTTTACCTGGCTCTTGTCAGACACAGCCTCGATCCATTGGGCAACTTTCTCCGCAGTAATCTCGGAATTGGCGTCTGGGTTTTCTGGATTCAGGTAAGTATCCAAGGGATAAATCTCCCCAACTGCGCACCGCGACTGGGTTTCACTTGCAGAGACTACTCTCTGAAGGGAGAGGATCTTGCACTCCTTGTCAAGCAGGATCAGATTTCCGCCAGCGAAGAACTCAAACACCAAATGATACGAATTGTCGTCGGAGAAGGACAAAACCAGCAGTCGATTAAGAGGCGCTAGCCTCATTTCGTTAAGCCGGCGCCCTTTAATATGCTTCCTCAGCTTGGCCACGAACCCGGACGGTGAGAGGGCCGTGGCTCGGTTGTAGTCCGTGAGATGGATACGGAAGCCGGGGTCGACAATGACCAGCTTTTTCGAGTCCGGGATGGCAAACTTGAACAAAAACTGCCGCGACGACGAAGTCAGATCATAGATGTTCTGCAACCGGTAGCTTAGGAGCGGCTTCAGCTCATTTGTAATGATCTGTAAATCAAGATACGAGAATCGTTGCTAAGCGGTTAGTATGCTGCCATACATGACTCAATGCACTTACTTTCATAGCGTATTATCGTAATTATCGGATCTATTGGCATGCAGCTACTAGTATTTTAGCAGCCCTTTATTGTACAAGCGATCCGTGGTGCTTGGTAGTCTTTTTACAGGAGATTTCGGGGATGACGAATGGAGAAACGGCCCGAAGTTTGGGACATACCAAAATTTCATCAAGTCAATCTACGAGGAATAGAGTGAGTATAGAGTCATTTAGCGGATGCAAGATCGCTAACAGCTAAGAATGGGCCTGTGGCAGAAATACACAGAACTACCGAGGAATGTCAGGTTGTACATTGGTCTGTCGACTCTGGTGGTAGCGTTTGTCGGGGACCAATGGTCGCGAAAGATTGAGGAGGATACCAGACTTCGACATGAGGCCGAGAAGCGACTTGCTGAGGAAGAGACTAGAT
The DNA here is from genome assembly GCA_030558835.1 of Blastobotrys illinoisensis. Taxonomy (NCBI): domain Eukaryota; kingdom Fungi; phylum Ascomycota; class Dipodascomycetes; order Dipodascales; family Trichomonascaceae; genus Blastobotrys; species Blastobotrys illinoisensis. The sequence goes on along the minus strand of JAKTQJ010000072.1, from coordinate 9,003 downwards.
CCAGCCACCAGAGCTGACCTAAATATTGTATATATATGTGATTACGAATGATGATATCTGAACAATTAACGACCATGGCCATCTTTGGACATGACTGTACAAATAGCTAATTGGTAGATGTCACTATTTAACCTCATTAGTATTGCGAATATCCGGGATAGAGAAGAAGGAAGTTACTGATATAGTGAGCAAGAAATTGCAGCGAGAAAGCCGTCTAGCTGTAAATATGGCGCTTGGGAGTTCGTTACAGAAGTTGTTACAGCGTAACAAATTTTCATTTTCCCCTACGAAGCTAAGACACTTAGCTAGGGACAAATAGCCTATTTTTAGACGAGAAAAGCTTATTATTGAATCGAGCAGATGCTTTAATACTGTAGTACATCCCACAAGGTCACCTATAGCAAATACGAAATATGCTGCAGATGTTACTCTCTCATGCAGATGACGATGTCTTTGGGAACCCAACGGCCGCACTTAACCACTTCACAGCGTCGACTACCGTATATACCATACAGGTACTGAGTCTGTGGCAACCTGTAGGCGAATAAGGTAAATAGCGAGATACACTAAATAATCGTAAAATGGCCACATTAGATAGCGTGGAAGAGGGTCTGAGAAAGGGCAAATTCAAGAATGTCGTTTTCATGGTTGGAGCTGGAATCTCAACCTCTGCCGGTATACCAGACTTTAGATCCCCAGAAACAGGTCTCTATGCCAACCTAGAAAAGCTCAATTTACCTTATCCTGAGGCTGTATTTGATATTTCCTACTTTAAAAGGAACCCAAAGGCGTTTTACACTCTGGCGGACGAACTATACCCCGGCAAGTTCGAGCCGACACTGTTCCATCGGTTTATCAAGAAAGTGCAGGAAAAAGACATGCTTCTACGAGTGTTTACACAAAACATTGATACACTGGAGCGGATTGCAGGGGTGGAAGGGAGCTACATTGTAGAGGCGCACGGCTCATTTGCAACAAACCGCTGCATCAAATGCCGGACCGAACTATCTATGGAGGAAATGAGAGAGGCCATGTGCAGGGATAAGAATACTAATGACGTCGGAATACCACGGTGTAAGCGAAAGCAATGCAAGGGTCTCGTTAAACCTGACATTGTGTTCTTCGGCGAGAACTTGCCACGCCGCTTTTTTGACCGCATGGAGCAAGACCTTGATAAGGCAGATCTTGCAATAATAGCGGGCACATCGCTGACGGTGTACCCATTCGCAGAGCTGCCCAACCTTGTTCCAAAAGACTGCGTCAGGGTCCTAATCAACATGGAGCGCGTTGGCGATCTTGGCACTCGTGAGAATGACGTTGTAGTTCTCGGCGACTGCGACAGTAAAATTGACTATCTTATGGAACGGCTGGGATGGCACAAGGAATCTCAAGAGGAGGGCCAACTCGATGAAACTCCTGCGGGGGCTGAAGTTCCCCACAAGAATCACAATGCTTCTTCATCTTCGCTCGGTTCATCCGCTTCCTCTGCCAAGTCCATTCCACCGGCAGACGGGGCTGAACCGTCGGATGATGGTAAATCCCACAGCTCTCCACCGTCTCAAGAGGTCGATGCAATTGTGGGCAGGCTATCCCATCTAGACCTGGAGAACAGCAATTGATCATCGATTAGACAGTTCTACGGCGGTTGTGCACGCCATCCATATGCTATGGCTGCAGTTCCAGTAATATAACGGCGCGTTATATTTTCTCCTATCTACAAAAAGCTGTACCGATTACAATAGCTGCCCTAACTACCAAAGGCACAAAAGCCCGTCAGACCCCCAGACAGTAAGGTACACTACGCCACAGTACTACGTATACGGTCTCGTCTCCACAAAATTTCGGCCATGCTGCATGCCTACGTACGACTGCCTAACGCCCGATGTGAATCGTCGGAGATGGCTGCAGTGTGTTACATTGGCTAACAGACCGTTATGAACGGCACGGAATACAGTAGGCCACTTTTTAGGTATCTTTATCTCCGATCGAGGCGCGCAAGAACGAAAGTATGGGGAAGGCCCAAATGCGGCAAATGCTGTGGCTACCGGTAATCACGCCGGCTGGGGGATGGAATAAGGAGGAGGCATGAGATTACAGACTTCTCCGCTTGATGAATGTGTGTTTGCTTTTACTGGGCGATAGTAAGTACATTGGCGCCACTTCAGATAGGAAATACGAAGCTCGAGAGACACCTATGATAATTGAAGGCTTTTAGAGGTGAGTGATTTTTGTTTTTCAGTGGACCGATATTGATGAAAGAGCAAATTTGTGTAAACGGCACTTGCTAACGTTGAACTCTGTAGGACCTCCTTGAGCCGGAATAAATTGCGAGTTCGAAACTTAAACAGGACAAATTTCAGCTCTTTCTTTATCTGTTATCGCTTCCAAGCGCGAAACAGATAGGAAATACGACCTACAGCAAGATACTATTTTGAAAAGGAGATATCGGCCCTCTCATATTTCCAAGACGAGAGACGGCACCACCAAGTGATAACGCATACGCGGCACCGATTGCATCTGAGTACATTGCCTGCACACTTTAACGGGCCTCGTGTACGCCAGTTCGCATGCCCGACCCCTCCCTGCTTCTCGGAAAGGGCAAATGTCTCAGCGAAGGACTCTCTAGTGAGGTGAAAAATTTGTATTTAAGACATCGAGCCCATCTCGAAAGTCATCGGTGTAAAAGCCTGTATTTTTGTCCGGTTTCTTTCTTACTCTTCTATCCTTCCTTTCACCAGGGATTGATTAGTACTCTTCTTCTACTCCGTGGAAGAACATAAAACTGGATTGAACGCTCTAGTATAGTGCCGAAATGAGCGAAAGTGCCCCTGTGATTCCCACGCCTCGCCTCAGCCAGGAGAGGCTCTCTGGTGAGCATATTCACCATGATCCAGCCCTCGAACCCGAGCACCAGCATTTCCATGAGCATACACATCATGCTGGGTTTGCTCAGAAAGAGCCAGAGATTCACGCTGATCTTCATGTGGGGCCACGAGAGTCTACCCCTCCCCCGCCGGAGGAAGGAGACTACAAGCTGCCGACCAAGGATAACTCTCCAGACATTGATCTTGAAAAGAACATTACTGGTGGCGACTTGCCCGATGAGAATACCAGTAAGAAGAAGTTTTCCCTTGGGCTAATTGTGAAGCGGTATCGATGGGCCTTCCATATTTTCTGGGGTATGTTCTTCACGGCCTGGTGGATTTCTATCCTTGCCCAGGACAAAACGCGTCACAAATGGCTCATCCCGACCCTGCTGTGGATGGCAATCATGTTCCGACTCATTACACTCTATCTTCCAACGCGCTATGTTCTCGTCGCGGCTGATTGGGTCTGGCAGCGAACTGTCATGCAGGTCGTTGACCGGATCCCTGTGAAGCTGAGACTCCCATTGAGTGCCCTTGGTACGGTTGCTGTTATCCTTATTGGCACCTTTGTGACTCCAGAGTACGACGAGGGCTCTAAGCGAGCGGATCGAGCGGTGTCCTTCTTTGGCTGTGTGGTTGCCATTGCTGGTCTCTACTTGACTTCGATGGACCGAAAGAAGATTGTGTGGCACACTGTCATTACCGGCATGCTCATTCAGTATATCATTGCCCTGTTTGTGCTGCGAACCAAGTGCGGTTATGATATCTTCAATTTCATCTCCTTCCTGGCCACTCAATTGCTCGGCTTTGCTAAGGATGGTGTGGCTTTCCTGACCACTGACGACATTGCTGCCAACACCTTTTTCTTCTTTTCGGTTCTGCCGGCCATTATCTTCTTCATTGCATTTGTGCACCTGTGGTACTACTGGGGCATTCTCCAATGGGCTATTGTCAAGTTTGCTCACATTTTCTTCTGGGTCATGCGAGTCTCTGGCGCGGAGGCTGTTGTCGCTGCAGCATCACCTTTCATTGGCCAAGGTGAGTCTGCTGTCCTTATCAAGCCATTTATTCCTCACTTGACCAATGCTGAGATCCACCAGGTGATGACCTCTGGCTTCGCGACCATTGCTGGATCGGTGCTTGTAGCTTATATTGGTATGGGCGTCAACCCGCAGGCACTTGTCTCATCTTGCGTCATGTCCATTCCCGCGTCGTTGGCAACCTCCAAGCTTCGATGCCCGGAGACCGAAGAGACCCTGACCTCTGGCCGAGTTGTTATCCCCGACGACGACGTCAAGGAAGCTGATAACGTCCTTCACGCGTTCGCTAATGGCGCCTGGCTCGGTCTGATTATTGCGGGCTGCATCATGACCAACTTGCTTTGCATTATTGCACTTGTTGCGTTGATCAATGCGCTTCTTACGTGGTTCGCTGGATTCTGGGGCATCCCCAACCTTACCCTCGAGCAGATCTGCGGCTACATTTTCTACCCAGTGGCATTCCTTCTTGGCACCCCGCGAAATGAGTTGTATATGGTTGCCAAGCTAATTGGTGTCAAGGTCATCCAGAATGAGTTTGTGGGCTACTCCATGCTCCGATCTGAGGAGTACGCTAACCTCAGTATCCGTGGCCAGATGCTTGCCACCTATGCTCTGTGTGGCTTTGCCAACCTTGGTTCGGTAGCTACTCAGATTGGTGTGCTTGGCCAGCTGGCTCCTTCTCGACGAGGTGATGTTTCTAAGCTTGCATTCTCTTCTTTGATCACTGGCTGCATTTCTACCTTGCTCTCGGCCTGTGTCGCCGGTATGGTTCTGGCGGATACTTCCAAGTTCTCAATTGTTGCCACAAGTTCTTAATCCCCTAACCTAATGCTTTTGTCTTTATTACTACACCGACTGTACTTAATTGACGTGATGACCCTAATATTATTTTGCTAACGAAGAGCTTTGCATACATTTTAACCCTCACGGCCCAATTTTGAATTTGTAGATCCAATTGTCAGAGCTTGCTGTTCTAAGTCGCCATGTGTATCGTTACGGTCTTCTGCACAACAACTTATAGACATGTAGCAGTACGACGTCATGAAAATTACTCGTGTATTAACGCTTCATAAGTTTCGCATACAATTCTCTTGTAGCATATGTGCACAGATGGTCCAATCCAGTCAGCCCTGCTTCAAAAAGGCCCATCCGCCGTGTGTAGCATGACAATAAGTTAGGGGTTAGTTAACGACTTTCTCGAGGGCCTCAAACGTGACTACAGAATTGCCCCGGATAACGGCCATGCCGACCTGGATTTTATTCCCATTTGCCTGCTCTTCCACCGCCTCATCAAGCACAATATTCATATACGTGTCGTAGCCTCGAAGAACGCCGATAATTTTACGCGATCCGTTCAGTTCGACTAATAGCCGCTTGTCCATATACTACCAAAAATTAGCCTAAAAACAACCTCAGGATAAACCCAGAAAGATGCATACTCTTTTCAGCTCTGGCTGCGATGTCTTGACCATTTTTTATACTATTTCTATTGGCCCTAGGGTGGATGATAAGATCGCTGGCCTGACGTCTTTTGGATTTTTCGCTGTTGGGCGCGCTCAACAGCAAGCCTCACGAGCCGCACAGTTCTGTCAAGCGAATGCATGCATTTATACTTGCACGATGCAGACCTGCTCGATTAATCCACTACTGAAATCATAATATAGCCACGGTGATATTCATTAAAATGATATTCGGTGCTATGTACCGTGTGGTAACAGGTAATGCAGATCGCTCAAACCCCGAGAGGCCGTCACCGGTACCGTTAGAACCATAAAAAGAAGAGCAATGAGCCTGGAACGGCAAGTCTCGAGAGATATCCTGAGAAAAAAAAAGAAGGTAGAAACGGATGCTGTTGCAAAAACGGCGGTGCCAATTTTATTTAAAAAGCGCAGCTATGGGGTTGGCATATGTTTCGAGACCTATATCATCAAGGTGGGGCGCGCGGGGGATTAAATGAGTGTCAGACCTCATCTCGACACGTTTCCATACAGTCAAGGGGACCAGAAATAACTCAGGGAGAGGTTCATGGCTAATTATTTTGCGTGATTTGGCCACGGTTGGAAATATAAAAGCAGCGCTCCTTGCTCGGTTGGTCTTTTAACTTAAAATTAAGCTGGTAATTAGAGAGTGATACCACCACGCAAACCGTAGAAGATACCACTTTTTTTAGACCTTTAATACCCTTGTTAGCACACCCGGCTCGTTTGATGCTTGTATGAGAAATGATATTTGACAGCTTGTATGTGCTGATACTGGCCGCGGTATGCGGGATGGCTACGGGGTTCAACACTCTGATATCCCCCCGGGACCTCGACAACAAGGTATATTACGCCATTGAGCTTGATCCAACTGTCTCTCCCGAGAATTTTGCAGAACAGAGGCGCGGGTGGCAATTTGAACAGCCCCTCGGGTCCCTGGAGAACCATTTCCTCTTCTCGCTGCCGAAAAACCACTCGGACACAGACCTAGTAGAAGGCATACGAGACCGCCCGTTTTCGCCGCTGAGGGCACAAGGGGCCCCACAAAAACGGTCACAGCGTCAGCTTATGAAAAGGCAGCTAACGGCTGATGGAGTGCGGTCTCTTCAAGTGCTGGAGCCGAAGACCCTCCACAAGCGTATGCCAATTCCGGAATGTGCGGAAGGGCTTGAACGGCGAGACTCTAATGAAGATGCATTGAAGAAAGTAATGGAGGAACTGGATATCCATGACCCACAGTTCACAAACCAATGGCACCTCATGAACCCCGTCGAGCCGGGAAATGACATTAACGTTACTGGGGTGTGGAGCCAAAACGTGACTGGGGCTGGTAGCGTTGTGGCCATTGTCGACGACGGGTTGGACCTCGACCACAAGGACCTCCATGACAACTTCTTTGCTGCTGGTTCGTACGATTTCAACGACCAAACTGACCTCCCTCGGCCAATGCTCAACGATGACACCCACGGGACGCGGTGCGCAGGCGAAATTGGCGCCGTAAGAAACGACGTTTGCGGTGTTGGAATTGCCTATGATGGCAAGGTCGCGGGGCTACGAATTCTCAGTGGTAGAATTACGGAGGCAGATGAGGCCCTAGCACTCAATTATGCCATGGACAAGAATCATATTTACTCGTGCTCATGGGGGCCACCCGACGATGGCCGGTCTATTGCTGAGCCTGGAATGGTTGTCCGAAAAGCCATGGTGAATGGAGTGGTCAACGGACGAGACAAGAAAGGCTCCATCTTCGTCTTTGCCTCCGGCAACGGCGGAGGGTACGGGGATAATTGCAATTTTGATGGCTACACCAACTCCATTTACTCCATTACTGTGGCGGCTATTGACCGCAAGGGGTTGCATCCGTTCTACTCGGAAGCCTGTTCGGCGAATATGGTTGTTACCTACTCGTCGGGGTCCGGAGATCACATTTACACTACCGACTACCACGGCCAGTGCACGGGCAATCATGGAGGCACCTCTGCCGCTGCTCCAATTGCCGCGGGTATTTATGCATTGGTACTGCAGGTCCGACCAGAGCTGACATGGCGAGACATGCAGTACCTGTCGATGGATACCGCGGTCCCCGTCAATGTCGAGGAGCCTGGGTGGCTCAAGACGCATATTGGCAAGATGTATAACCACAAGTACGGTTATGGAAAGCTTGATGCGTATGCTATTGTTGAGCGGGCCAAGACATGGGATCTTGTCAAGCCCCAGGCATGGCACTTCCATGAGCGAAAGACGGAGCAGAAGCCTATATTACACGGCAGCTCTGTTGACAGCACGGTAGAGGTGACGCAGGAGGAGCTTGACAAGTCCAATTTAGGTCGGCTGGAGCATGTTACTGTATTCCTCAACGTTGCGCACCAGCAGCGAGGGGTGCTTAAGGTTGAGCTCGAGTCGCCGAATGGCATTGTGTCGACGCTGGCCGAGCCGCGGCCCAATGACCTTAGCAATGAGGGTCTTTTGGGGTGGACATTTATGTCGGTTGTGCACTGGGGCGAGTCGGCGGTGGGCAAGTGGACTCTGCGGATCGTGAACCAAGAGAAGCAAGGAGTGGAGGGCGTTTTGTTGGACTGGAGGCTCAAGCTGTGGGGAGAGGCTCAGGATGAGAAGCGGAGTGTGGACTATCCAATTCCCGATGAGGGCGACGTAGACCCCGACCATGCCAACTCTGGCTACAAGGCGCCCGAGATTCCTCCGCCAAAGTCTTCTAGCAAGCCGGAGCCATCCAAGGTGGTCTCTACGTCAACGTCGAAGGCCACCCGGCCGTCCAAGCCGTCGACTCCGCCGGAGAGTCCGACCAAGCCGGTGGCCAAGCCGGAAAAGCCAGACGAGACAGATAAGACGAAGCCCAGTGAGACGAAGACGCCTACAAAGACGAGCAGTCCTGAGACGACGACCAAGGCGGCGGCGACGACGACGGGGTCCCATCCGTGGTCGATGATCCCGACGTTTGGGCTCTCGTCTCACACGCTAGCATGGGTTTATGGGTCTTTCCTGCTCATTGTGCTGTTTGTGTGCGGAGTTGTGCTCTACATTGTGCTTTCACGGCGGCGCCGCGACCGGTACTCGTCCAAGACGATGCCGTCGTACGAGTTTGATCTCATTCCAGCGCACGACGAGGACGATTCGGACATTGACGAAGAAGCGGTGCTGTACCGGCGAGACGAGGAAGAGGACGAGGCGTCTTCACTGGGGCTTTCTGGCGATGAAGAGGAGTACCATGACGAGGATGAGGACGACGAGCGGATGACCTCGGGCAAGCGGGCGCGGACGCTGTACGATGGGTATTCGGCGTCAAGGGAATCGGTGTACAAGGAGGAGCAGAAGGAGACGGACGAGACTCAATTGTTCCAGGTTGGAGACGATGATGATGATGACACTCACTCGCGGCCCTCTCAGTAGGGTCTTTTGATATATTATTTAATGACGCATGATTTTTTTGCATTGTAGCACGCTATTCATCGCTTTTTACGATTGTTGGTGCATGCAGTACATTGGCCTTTTGAAATTAGTTAGAAATTAGTTACAGCGTTACAGAAGTCCCCAACGGCGTAACAACTCACAAATCTCTAGTAACGGGGGTCTGGGGGCTGGCCCCCAGCTACGGGGGGT